>RJWT010032743.1:0-14049 GCA_004365215.1 Cuniculus paca | reverse complement strand
GGAACCAGAAGGTTAAAGGAGACTTTGGGGGTGAAAGCAGCTTGCACAGTCTGCTGTTATTGGGAAGCATTTTGGGGATACCCTATTTCCCAGCCTCCTTCCCACTTTCCTCCTGCAACTCTCTGCCTTGATCTCCCATTCCCAGCCTTCCAGCTATTCTGCCATCCTTGCCCACTGTGAACATACCAGGTACTTTCCCTCCTGAGGACCTCTGTCCACCCTGTTTCCTCTGATTGCAGTGCTCCCCCCGGAAAGCATCCCCATTTTCTTCACCTCCTTCAGTCTTTGTTTCAATATCACCCTCTCAGTGAGCCCTACCCTGACCACCATGTTTAAATCATAGAACCCACCTCAACTCTTACACCTTCTTTCACCAGATCTATTTCATTTCTTTGCCTATCAACTTCTTACTCACTATATAATTTGCTTATCAATTGTGTTTAGTATTTATTGTATGTTTACGCCAGTGCAATGTGAGCGTCACGCTGGCAGGAATTTTTGTTGGCCCTAATTACTGCTGTACTTTCATCTCTAGTAAGTTGCAAGTACTCAATCAAATACTTGTTGTGTAAATGAGTATCTTCTCCATGCCTACCTTTTCTATCTACAGGGAAAGTAAACTCAAGCTCTGTTTTTTTGCCAGAATGTTTCCAAGAGATGCGGACCCCCATACGTGTATATCCAGAGCACTTGTATCACACTCATCCATGCTTATTTGTATTCTCTGCCCCAGCCCTGGGAGGCTCCTGTTTTTCATCACCCCTGATTTTGTGCTGTTTCCACTTCCCGCATAAAATGTGCTTAGGTCACACTTTTCTGAAGCTCATTTTCACTTCCTGATTCTTCTGAATCAGCTGGAATTGGTGTTGGGGGCCCGGTGTTTTTGGAGGGAAGAATCCTGCTGGGGAACACAATTGAAATTCATGAGAAATGATCTGTTTTTCATTTCCTTCTGGGACCAAAGCCTCCTGTCCACTCCCAGAGAATTAACAGAGCTGCTGCAGTAGTTGGGGTCAATGCACATTGAAGGTCGAGGGCATATTCTAAGTAAACACAGAGTACTGCACAGAATTAGGAGCTTGGGGGTGAGAGGATTTATCTCTCAATTACACAGCAGGATGTAGATTGCCCACTGAGGTCAGAAGGAAGGGGCACTGGACTGGGAGTCATAGACCATCAGACCTGGAAGGGCTTAGAGAAGCCAACTAATGGAATTCTTTCACTGGGGAAACTAAGGCCCAGAATGGACTGGTGACTCTTCCGAGGTCTCAGCAGGAGTCAATGACTGATTTACAAATCAAAGCCCTTTCCTTTACAAACCCTGATGGGAGAAGCGTGCCTTTTCTTGTTCAGTCACAGAATTGTGCTTGTTCCTGGAGAAAACATAGACAGGGGCCTTGACCTCATGGGGCTGGTAGTCTAATGGGAGTGACCTTGAGCTCACCTGTAGAACTAGTGCATCATAAACAAATCAAGCCCTTTCCCAGTCTTTGTAGCTTAGACTCTGTTTCTGATTATTTTTATAAAATAGTATCTATCCCTAAACTAGAGTAAAAGCAAAAGTTCATTGACAAAATTTAGACATCACAAGGACCATTGAGATCCTTCAAAGTTCTTCGATACATTTTACTAATTACCTTGATAGGTAAAGTGTTAGCTTGGAAACAGTGCATAGCTAAGATGTATAGCAGGGTTCTTTCCAGAATAGAATATGCTTAAGAAAGACCCTGAGCCATGATATAGGGTAAGAAAATCCGAGATTAAGAACGGGTATTTTTTGCAGAGACTTGTACAAGACTTTTTGTGCCTCAGTTTTCTGTTTTCATAAGTTAGGTGGAATAAACCCTGCTCTTCTGATTCCTTAAGACTCAAATGGGCTAATATATTAGAAACTGTCATAACATTTGTGACGCTACAAGGTAAATGCACAGGAGAAGTAATCCTTTTAAAGCACTTTTCCACGAATTGACTGAAAACACTGAGAGACATGAACAAGTTCATACAGAGCTGGATCGTGATAGAGTCAGAGTAGAGGAGAAAGCTGGCATTCATTTAGCATCTGGTGATGCCAGGCAAACTTTACTGCTCATACTGTCAGCATCCTCGCTAATAGAATAGTGTTTATTGAGCTAATTACACATGGGTTGGATGTATGTAATTCAAGCCTTTACTTCATTTGGCATTTACAGTAAGGCCATAAGAAAGGAATTATTATTGTTCCCATCTTATAGATGGGGAAAGGGAATCAAAGCAAGGTGAAACACGGTGGTGCTTGCTCCAGTGAGAACTGACCCTGGGTCTGACTGAATCCTAGGTCTAAACCACTGAGCAGCAATCCTCATGCAGTTCTAATTCCACGTCCAGCCATCCTTTCCTTTAAGCTCTCCCACAATCCTTGAAGAAGACACTCTATCCACTGTAAAATTTTTTTCCACTAACAGGAAAAAAAACCACTGCTCTGGGAGATGGAGAAGCTTGGGCCAGGGGTCTCACTCAGATAGTGGCAGAGATAGGATGTTGTCATTATGCCTCTTGAAGCCTTGTCTCAAAATCTGGACCAGCATTTTGGCTGCCTTCTAAATGCAGTGCACTGCCACACCTCTTAGGTCTTTTGTCCTCTTCATGTTCCTGGCCTCCACCATGGAAAAAGGGGCCATTTTACTGTCAGAACCTGTAGTGAAACTGGATTCCTCCTTCTCCCTCTCCCATGCACAGCCAGTTCTTAGGGTGTTTATCTATACTACCTCTACCTGGGCTTCCCCAGCTCCACTAGAGGCTGGTGGGCTTTGAAACACATCCTATGTTCATCAGAGCCACATTCAGTCTACTCAACGCAGCCCTGAACAAAAGTCTCCCTCAACAACTCTCTTTCCTCAGGCTTTTACTATGCTAACCCTCTTTATTAGTTCCAGACCACACTTCCGCACATATTCTCCTGTGGCATCTCCCTGTATCCTGTCCTCTTTCCCAAAACACTTCACAGCTTTTCATTGGAGGTCCTAGACTGAAAGGCCAGAGGATGCCATGCTTAAAACATAAACAAGTGAAACAAGCTGCTTTGTAAGCGTTAGGGAGAAACACATTTTGCCCATTAAATACAGACGAACGGTCTCCGCACACAATTTTTTTCACTGACTGTTTGTGAAATACATGTTCTCTCAGGCACTTTCATCTTCGTTACTTTTGGTAAAGACACTTGGGGTTGGGGGAAGTTTCCCTCTCCTTAGCGTAAGAGAAGCAATGGGTAAGCAGGAGAAAGCTTTAGCGTAAAGGGGACTGTATAGGTGGTGGGGAAGCAAGAAGCTACCAGAGTTGCCACATTTTCTAACAAAATTTGCATGTGTAGATTTTTGCGTGCGATCGCACATGTTATATTGAATTAATTCATTTTGCTTATTTTTCAGAATATAGAGTGATGCAATGCTAGGCTGACCAACGAAATTTATTATTAATTCAGCCTGTTGACCACTTGTTTATGAATTTAGGTGCACATTTTAAACCAAATGAACCAAATATTTTCTCAGCCCCTCCTCAGATGATCTTTCTAGGCTTTTCTCTTGTATCCCTGGAAGATGCCAATGCCAACTATCCTCTTTCTGGGCATTGCTTTATTCCTTTTGGCCCCTAGGCCGTTGTAGCTTTGCTGAGACATCCCATTTAAAGAACCACATTTGCTGAGTTCTTATTTATCCTTCAAGACTCACTTCAAACATCACCTGTTTCTGAAGCCTTTCCTGGTGATGCAGAAATGACCACTCCCAAAGGTATATATTGCCGTACCTCTTTTGTGTTACTTTCTCTGTAATTTATGAAATATGCATTTGTCTCATTACATACTATGAAATTGTAAATCCCTGGGGGTCTGGACTATCTTATTCATCTTTGTGGGCTCAGTTTTGGTATAGCAATTAGCTGTGATAGGTTTTCAATAGAATTCTTGGCCTTTATTCTTTAGGAAACAGGCAGTCATTGAAAGACTTTGAGAGTGACACAAAGTAATGTTTTAGGAGGTACCCTTGGATGGACTAATGGGAAGAGACAGATGTCTTGTAGACAGGAGGTTTTGTAGTATGTTAACTGAGACAAATAAGAGTTGGAATGAAGGGTTGAACATTGGAAAGGAAAGAGAAATACTGGACATATCAGAGTCATAGGGTGAGCAGGAGAACAGTGCCATGGCAGATAGGAACATTTAACAGATGCAATTCAACTTTTTGCAACAATGGGAGAAAGAATAAAAACTGAATGCAGGTGACTCATGCTTTCTTTGTCAATGAACAGGCATTATGAAGTGAGCTTGAAAATAGGATGTGTGAATGTGCTGTTCTCTTGGAGGTTCTGGTTTCTTATTAATCATATCTCTTTCTGTAATTTACCCCATGGCTCCTTTCTAGGTCAATCACTTCATCTGATGTTCGAACAAAGGATCTGTAATTTGTTGTAACTCTAGAAAAAAATAGTGCTCTTCTGAACATAACAAAAGATACTATTTTACTATATTTAAGAAATTTTTAAGAGTGGGTTTGACTATTGGAAATATTTGCCTTATACTACAACTTGGGAAGGCACTATAATTTAATTTACATAAAATAGGAAAAGATTGAGAGTCTTGAGATGTTCAAGTGTGATGTTGGCCAATGAACAGCCCTTCTCTGGGCTCCGGACATGCTGATGATGGAGTTCTTCCTTGACTTCAGACTCACAGAATATCAGGGTCAGGTGGACCCAGCTGTCCCCACCATTTTGGTACCAGGGGCTGGTTTTGTGGAAGATGGTGTTTCTCTCAGACAGGAGGCGGGGGATGGTGGGTTCAGAATGATGCAGCGGTGAATGCACCTTAGCTCCCTCTCCTGCACAGTTCACAGCAGGGTTCATGGTCCTATGAGAATCTAATCCTGCAGCTGATCTGACAGAAGTGGGAACTCAGGGACTAATTCAAGCAGTGGAGAGCAGCTATAAATACAGATGAAGCTGCATCAATTGCTTACTTCTTCCTGTTGGAGGAGCAGTAGGGGTGGTGGGTGGGTTTGCTTTCCCTTGTTATAAACCATCTGGCTATATATCCTGTATTTGACAGAGGAAGAAACGAAGTCCTCTCTGGAAGGAGTTTTTTGCCCAGGGTTATTTAGTATAGAATGACGATGAGGAACTAGTCTTCTCAACTCTCTGACCGTGACTGTTCTCTACCCTTTGCTTGTTGCATCAACCAGATGTGGTTCACACGCCTCATCTATGCACTGCAGGAATCCACAATTGAAGCCACATTTCACGGAAGCAGATGCTGCTGTGCAGATGTGCACGTGCCTTGAAGACCAAGGACGGCAGGAAATCGGATTGGAGAAGAATTCTCATAAATAGGAGCATTGGTCCACAGCCTCGGGGTCCTGCTATTCTTTAAGCTACTGATGTGCACTGGCACCCTGGTGGGTCTGGGTGAGGAGGCCAGTTTGTGGTCTTGGTCTGGGCTAACTAATTATACCTCTCTCGGTCATTTACCACACTTCACCTGATGTTCAGACAAAGGAACTGTAAGTTGTACTTTCGGAAAAATAACACTTCTTTGGACATACCAAAAGATAGTATTTAAAAGATAAATAAATAAACAAATAAATAAACAAATACTATAAGAAATTTTTAAGAGGACCTCTATGATATAGAAGTATCTTCAAACCCACTCCTTGCCTGCCAGGGAAATTCAGTCATGGAGTTAAAAGGGGTTAAAACAGGAGATGTTATCCTGCCAAAGGGACGTGAGTGATATTAAAGTTCCTTGGTGAAGGACAGTGGTGGCAGGATGTGTTTACAAGTCTACTCAAATAATGAGTCACCAAGACATCCCTGGTAGACTGCAGGCTGTCAGTGGAGGGCTCGCAGCCATGAAACTTTGAGAAGCTGTGGTTGTTATAAACACAATACTCCCATGTCCTGGAGCCATCCTAACTAGGATGATGAGGGTTTGGTGGGGTTATCTGAAAAATTTTGGCAAGGAGGGCTGGGGTTAGAATGTAAGGAAAGTTAAGGATCAGCTCAGCCCACCTTGTCATTGAACAGATGATAAAACAGACTTTTGGAGAGCAGGAGTGATTTATCCTGGAGTCACACGGCACACTTGCGCTTTTGTTCAGATGGAAAGAGAAGAGCATCTCTCTTATTCTGAGCCAGAAAAAGCACATATCTGGGGGCTGAGTTTGGGAAGGCAATTATCAGAAGTGAACAGGTTTCCACGGTGTGTGAGGTTTCTGAATTTGGGAGTTCTTCAGCAAACTGCTCGTCCTGTTCTTGATCTTCAGCCTCCAATCTCCTCTTTCATTGCACAAAGACTTGACCAGAGTGGCAAAATTCAAGCCATGATGCCTCGAGATGCTGGAGAGTGATGACCAAGGAAGGCGAGCAAGCAGAGGAAGCTTCAGGGTCACCTTTTACCTGAGCAGCATCTCCCTCTTTTCTCTATTGGGCCTAGCTGAAGGGTTGTTAGAAGAACATGTTCACTAGGGGGAAATTATGTACAAACAATAATAACAACCACTTGTGACTAGATAAGTCTTTAGAAGGCCTGTAGACTTGTGTGTTTTTGACTTTTGACTTTTTCCGAAACTCTGCTGGGCATGTGTGGGCAAGGGTTCAGGGGCCTGTCTCCGTCTGAGGGCAGGTTGTCAGCTGCCAAAGGGTGGAATCTTCCAGCAGGAGGCCTGTGCAGGTCCTTTGGATGCCAGAATATCTGCCTGGGGCTAATGCTGATGCTAGGATAGTTTTCCACAGGAATCAACTACACAGGTCCACGATCCCACATTAATCCCCTTTTCCAAAGGAATCAACAGCTTAATCCATGAGTTTCCTCCAGCAGACTGTACCTTTGCAACTCCCAGAGATCATCCTCGTCTGCGTTTGTAAGGCACCAAGTCTTTTGCATCCTAATAATCCCATAATCCCTGGCACAGGGCATTCATAGACAAGCATACACAGCAGTGGTTTGGGGATACTGCCAACATTTGGGGACATTTTCAGTTGTCACAACTGGAGGAGAGCTATCACTGCCATCTAATAAGTAGAAGCAAGGGATATTTCTAAAAATTCTATGGTGTTTAAGACAGCTTTCTCAACTGGCTTAAGCTAAGGAACCCTGATACGGAGGACTACGGCTATTTCACGTGGACCCGACACATTTGTTGGCCACACACTTCCTATAAAATGACAGAAGCAGAGGCGGGGATCTCCCTTTTCCTGTGCCCTTGTAAGCCCCTCAAGTTCAGTGGCACATAGCTTGTCAGCTGTTTGGTGTGGCCACTTAACACGAGACTCAAAGCCACAAGAAATGTATTTGGGATCTTGATCTGCTACCGCCTAGCTGTACAATGTTGAGTGTGTTATTAACTTTCCTGGGTTTGTTCCTTTGCCATGGAGTGAGACATTTGTTCCTGTCTTAGAGTTTAAATGAGATTAAAAATGTAAAAAAAAAAAAAAGAACATTTTATAATTCTTACTACTTTGCTATTGACCAAATATTCTGGTTAACACAAATATAACTCTTTCTGAATTACTGGAAAATGAGACTACATTAATACTAAAAATATACGAAGCTAACTCTGGATTTCTTGGATTTCTTTAGTTACCTCTTTCAGGAAGCTAGAGAGAGCTAAGAAGGTAGGTTCTGGGCTCTCTATGTCTTTCTGAAATAGGTAAAACCTTAATAAATTTTATTTCAGAATTCTCTGATTATTCTCAGTCCCATTTTAAAATAAGAACAGCTTCTTTCCCATAACATTTTTTGTGGGTTCTCTCTAAATTCCAGGGAATATTGTTTGTATGTTGTAATATTCTCTTGCTCTACCCCAATATATTCTTTGAACATCTTTCATATAGTAAAATTTCCTTCTGGCACATGCTCTTTGCTGATAAAATGTAAATTCCTTAGCATGATATTTAAGGGCTTTCAGAATCATATCCAACCCTTCCTTCCAACTGTCAGTTACTGTGTACCCAATATTTCTTAAACTCTTTATTATTTGGAGAATTGGGCAGTGCTTTCTAATATATTAGCTTTGAGCATACTGGCAGCACCATTTCAGTTGGATTATGGCATGCTCTGGGGTCTTTGGGACCTTCAAGAAGAAGCTAGTAGAGAAATCATAAACTTTGAGAACAAAAAGAATTGTTTTTTATGCTAAGGATCAAACCCGTGACCTCAGGTATGCCAAGCACAGGCTCTACCACTGGGCTATACTCCTAGTCCTGACAATAGAAAGAAAAAAGATGTTGTATTTGGTTGAGTCACTCACCACCAGTTCCAGTTTCTCCCGTGGTCTTTTCTAGTTCTACTTACTCAACTTGAACTTGGTATACTACTCCTGGCCTTCATTTAGCACATCGAGACCTCTAAATATAAGCCTACGAGGGTCAATAAGAACAGTACTCAATTCTAGACTTTCTTAACTCCTGGCAGATAGCTTGGCTCAGTTAGGAAACAGTGGGGGGGGGTCTCACCTTCACATAGTCATATTCACAAAGGTACGATGATTCCAAGTTGAAGTGCATGAAGTAAAGCTTGATCCGAAACCCTTCTGGGACAGTGATATTCCAAGTTACCTCTGAGTCGCTTGGATAGGAGTCAGGATAGCCAGGGGACTGAATCTGGCCAAACATATCATTTAGCTCCACGGTGTGGCCTGAAGCCTTCAACAGGGAGAAGCACAGACTATAACAGAGGAGGAGCCACCTGAAAGACATGAATGTGGATCTATTTACGCTCACGGACACAGATCGCCAACCCCTGACTGGCCATGCAGCTGGGAGACCATGGTCCCAGAGCACTCTTTCTGCAGCTACTTTTTCCCTCTGGGCCTTGCCTGCCCAGTCTGTAAGCGGAGAGGAAGTAACTATATAATTTCTAGGGTTTATTCCACATTTAGTCATTTGAAAAGTTGTGAAGAGTTTTAAACTTTTCTAGAAAATACATTTGGCACTCTTACAGCATTTGCTTTACTACTGAAACTGTAAATTTCGCAATTAGGTAAAATTCACTCTCATTTCTTCAGTTCGACTTTATTTGAGTCATAAGTTATGCATTTTTCTAAAAGATGAGTAATGATAAAATGGTAAAATCAGGATACATTAATACTTAGTGTTGGGATCTGCCAACCTTAAACAAAGTTAATATGTTGAGAAAAGTATTTCACCACAACATCAATCAAGACATGAGAAATCTAGAATAAAGACAATATGAGGGAAATGGATCATCTTCCTCTTGGCAAGAATCTTAACACGAGGGTAACACTGCTATGATTCATTTCTAGAGGAATGAAGGATAATGGGTTGTTAAAATAGTTGCAAAAGAAAGAAAAAGAAACTATAAAACTTACAGAAGGCAGCCAATGTGGATAATGGATTAACGAGGCACGAAAATCAAGGCTGGCCAAAGCCCTAATGGTCAGTACACAGCAACACACCAGGCATCTAACTTCATGCATCACTTCCCCTTCCACACCCAAGGACCTTGGAATCAAACATCCCAAAATTGCCTCATCAACTTCTCTACTAATAGGTTCAGGATCTCATTTCTGACTTTTAAAGATGTTTTTACCATCTATCAGTTTGCTAAGTTTACCATTCCCCTTTCCTGGTTACATTTTGTGTAATAGTCGCGAAGTACTACCTGATTCTATTTCCTATGTTTTGGAAATCTAGCTCCCTTCCAGTCAAGTACTTTATTTAAACTCTCTATTCCACAATATTGCTATAGCATCCCAGTTATATCATTCACCAAGGTGGTTATATCCTCTGCCAAGGGGGGTTTTCTAAAGCACAGATATGACCATGCTGCTAGACTGTGCCACAGCCAGAGGGAAACATCTTTTCCCTGTATGGTTGTTGAGGCTGGTGTTGATCTGTCTGTCCAGGTCCCTCTCGACACCAGCAATGCCACTTCCTCCCATAACTTGATGCCATTGCCCATGACCCCATCCTTCATGTCCTAGTGTCATGTTTACCCTTCACTGTCCAGCTCAGAGCTTCCTGGGCTGTGAAGTATCTCTTCATCCCTCCAAATTCTACATCTCCCTGTGTCCATCTCCCTGTACATACTTCTGTTGCAGCAGCTGTCACACTGTGTCACACATGAGGCAGAGCCTTGAAGTTAAATATACTTGGGTTTAAATCTCAATTCTTCCACTTAGGGCAACTAGGTTATTTGAGCTACAGTTTCCTCATATATAATACAGAGATTATAACCCCTAACTTATAAAACTCACGTGAATGTCAACTATGGTGCATGTCACAGAGACTAGTGTCTAATAGGTTATGAATGGATGAATAAATGGGAGAATGAATAAAAGAAAGTAGGGCCAGAGTCTTATATAACCTAAAAAGCCAATGCTGAGAAGCGATACTAGCATTTTTGGATTAACGGTTATAGTTTTGCTAATCAGAAAGTTGTTTCTCTGCCAACATCGCCTCCCATGTATTCAAACGCATATTTGTGTATGTAGGCTTACATATGAATTTTCGAGTGTATAAACAGAGCAAAATAACTACATGTATAGATTATTCAGCTATTTCTTGTACTATTCACATGAAAGGAATATAGATAAATATAAAAAGTTCTAGAAAGATGCACACTGTAGTGTTACCAATGGTTGTCTATGAAATGGAATGAACATTTTTAGTTTTGTGTACATAAAATGTTTACATTTATCTAGCAGGACCACAGACTATTTTTTTTCAATAAAAAGCAAATGAACTTATTTAAAATTTTTCCAAGGCCCCTACAATAGCAACATGTGGGATGTTGTTAAGAAAACAAAACGCTTTAATCCAATAGCCAATGTCAATATTTTCTAAACCAATCTGTGAAGGAAGACTTCAGAGGCAGAGAGGAGGGAAGGCTTGGATCCAAGTTATCCAAGGACTTAGTAGAAACCTCAAGTCCAAAATCTCCCACTTGTGGGGCCCAACCACTCCCATTTCCAAGTGAGGAAACGCACAATGATAACAGGGCTAAGAGTTCAGGTTTAGCCAGGTGGAGTGAGGTGTGGAGAGCAAGTTCAACTGGACGCCTTGACTTTGTTTATCCTCCCGTTTTAGAGAAGGTGTGGAAAGCTTGTTTGTTTCCTCATTTTTTGGACGGTAACAAAAACAGCTTCCCATGGGGTTGCTACCCACAGGAGCATTAGAAAGTGCTTTTTAAAATGTCCAGCTCTAGGCAAACATTGTGATTACTCCATCTTGCTGGTTCCCGAAAAGCAGGAGTTAGGAGTGAGCTTTGGCTCTCTAAATGGACTTCCCTGCAATAGAGACAACAGGATTACGTAAGGCTGAAAGGTCAACTTTCTCCATGTCTGCTTTTTCCAGACCACAGTGGGGAGGCTCTGGGCCTATCAAGGCCTGGCAGCTGACTGGTCCATCTAGCTCCGGGGCCCAGTGCCACTTGTGGTAGGCAACTGATCAGCGTGGGAGGAAGCCTGGAAGCTTTTTGTTCTTCTCTGTTTGCATCTTGAAACAGTTTCAAACATATGAAGCAAATATCTCCTTTCACATAATGGGCTTGAGCATATGCTCGCTTGCTTCCTTGCTTTAGGGTCTGTAAATCGAAGAATATAAGTGGCAGCTTTCATTTCTCATCATGCTCAGAATATTTTTGGCTTCTTACACACCAGGCACCGGCTGTACAATTCCTGACACCTGTTATCTATCCTCCAGCTAATCAAAAAGTTTAGCTACATTTGCTTGAAATGTCAGAGTAATATATAGAGCTGGGATTTCATAGGCGCCACTGTAGGAGTCAATGCATAAAGATACATCAGATGCCTGTGTAGATCTCATATGATTTTAGAATGAATAGCGATTTATAGTCTCCTCATTCACTTCCCTCATTTAAACTTACACAACACTGAGACACCATTTTTAAGTCTAAGAGTTGGAAGGGATTGTATAGCTTTCTTACACACCACCCTCATTTGACAGATGATGAAAAGATACCCCGAGAGATGTCACATCATGCCCAACGCCATATGGTGAAGTAACTTCAACAGAAAAAGAGGATAACAAAAGCTCATAGAAGAAGTTGGGTCCATGCCCATATCATGCCCAGGCATCTGGCCAAAGCAATTAATCCTGTGAAAAATAATTTAAAAAGCCATGGTTGTATGTAGAAATTTAAAAAATACTAATGCGTGAGCCCCTCCTCAAGAGATTTTGGTTTAACTGGTCTGAAGTGAGACCTCGGCATTGGTGTTTTGTAAAATACAACAGTTTAACAGTTCATTCTGATGTGCAGCCAGGACGGAGTCTAGTGAATTATCATAGCACAGATGCTGGCCTTGGAGCCCAAAGACTCAAGTCCATCAGTATGGCTTCGGGCAAGTTGCTTAATATATTTTATCATCACTCATCCATCAAAACTTCATCCAAAATCTGAAGAATAGATGAGACAAAGCCCATAAAATTGCTATGCAAATTCCGAAGTGTCGTATGCACGTAGACAAGACCTTTTAGAGACTTTTCTAGCATGGCACTGTTCTAGCACTTGCTTCGCTATTCAACAATTGCATGAAGCTAAAATAATAGTTATTAAATGTTTAAGCAGGAAATAGACATTGTGTTAGCTACTGGTTATACACAGATGAACACACTGATTAAGGCGGATACTTAAAGAAAGTGGTGCTCCAAAGACAATGAGACTTAACCTCAAAGGACAGAACAGAACAAAGGAGGAGATGCTATCTCTGGAGGATGGAAATCAGGGAAAAAGGAAGTGTACTGGAATTGGCTGAAATAATCCGGTAGAAAATAAGGGACAGGGCTTTTCTAGGTTGAGGGATAAATGAACACAAAGATATAGGACTGTTAGCCCTATAGCTTGACTGGCTGGCACATTGAGTGATATGATGAGATTCTGATCCTTTACAGGTAAATCGGATTATAATTCTATGTAGAAGGGCATAAGGGCCTTTTTTTTTTCAGTGAAAAGAAAACGAAGATTGATGGTAGGTTTAAAATAATAGAGTGCTTAAATTACACTTGAAGATTCGATTATCGCTCTGAACACAGGTAGTTGGAATTCAGAGAGACCTATCACCTGAAGCCCCTCATTGGCAAAGTTGCTAAGTGACTTTACCAAAAAGAAACAAATAGAAGCACCCCCAGTTTAAAGAAAAATTAATAGGAAACAGGATGTGCATTAACCTAACAGATCCACAGATTTCTCATCCCCACTTTTTTGGTGTTCATACTAAAATAACACTTAGATATAATAAAAATAATTAGAATGGTTGAGTTTTCAGACCTGCAGATAAAAACATTGTAAGGAATATCTGAAGAGCTTCAAGCCAAGTGGAATTTAAAGACCTGGGTTACAGAACTCCAAATGCTCCTTAAAAAAAAAAAAAGGTTGGTATCCCTTTAAGAACCATTTGGTACAATTCATAGCTTGATTCATGTCACCAGCTGCCTCTGATTTCAGTGAGAAATGCAGAAATTTATAGGGAACTGTAAAATGGGGACAGGTTTTTAGTTTTCTAAATTGAGGTTTAACTGGCAAACTTCTGAAGGTTTAAGAGACCACAAGGCTAGGCTGTGGAAAGCTAGTTGCTTTTCCGGTCCGAACAAATAAACACACAAACACATACCTAACTCTCAAAGTGTCCGGAGAGAGAGATCAATGCTCTTTGCCGAGGGGAAAATGAAAAACTAGCCTTGTGGGCTCCGGGAAGAGCCACACTGGCCAGCAGGAAGCACCCTGTCCTGGCAGAGGACGAAATCGGAGCTTCAGCAGCATCCAGAGCAGGATTTGCACAAACTCTCCTGCTTCAGAGTTGCACGTCTCCGTCTCCAGAGTCCCGGGAAAGGGAACCAGCGCGGCCTCAGCTCCCTTTGCAGAGCCCCAAGGATTGACTAGGAACACCCCAGCCTCCCCCGCCACAGGACGCGCAGGTGAGTCTGCCTGGAGACAAGGTCAGACCCTCTCCGCTGCTTGACAATTGGTCTCCGAAAGGGCACAGTGCCCCCTCCTGCCTTGGCACTCACCTCATTGTGCTGCCCGGCGTGCTCCTGGCCGCC
>RJWT010032742.1:0-14047 GCA_004365215.1 Cuniculus paca | reverse complement strand
TAACTATATAAGACAAATACTAATGGACATGAAAAATCAAATAAGGAATAACATATTGTAATGGGGGACCTTAATACCCCATTGTCACAAAGAGATAGACAAACTAAAAAAAAAATCAACAAAGAAATAACAGACTGAACCAAACCTGTGAACAAATCAACTTAGACATTTACAATGTTCGAACTAACAATATCAACATGCACAGTCTTCTCAACTGCACATGGGACATTCTCTAAAATAGACCATATACTAGCCCATAGAACATTCTTAAGTAAATGCAAAGGAACTGAAATTATCCCATGCATATTATCTGACCATAGTGAAATGAAATTGAAAAGAAACCACAAAACCTCAAAAGAAACCACAAAAACTCCACAAACACATGGAAATTAAATACTCTTGTGAACAAACAATGGTTGCAGATGAAATCAAAGAAGAAATTAAACAATATGTACAATCAAACAAAAATGTAACTACAACTTATCAGAACCTGTGGGATGCAATGAAAACAGTCCTAAGAGGGAAATTTATGGTAGTGAATTCTCATATCAGGAAAACAAAATGAGCACAAATGAACAACCCAATACTGCACTTCAAGCTTCTAGAAAAATAAGAATGATTCAAGCCCAAAACCCATACAATGGAGGAAATTATAAAGACCAAAGCAGAAATTAATGCAATTGAGACTAACAAAACAGTACAAAACCATACAATACAAAAAATTAAAAAATTGAGTTGGTTCTTTGAAAGCATAAATAAAATTGATAAATCCCTACTCAAAAAAGAAAGAAAGAAAAAACTCAAATTATGTAATGAGGAATGAAAAGGGTGAAATCACTACAGATCCTGTGGAAATTTAGAAGATCATCAATACCTACCAGGAAGACTTAATGCCAACACTCCTCTAACTCTTTAATGAAATTGAAAAGGAAGCAACTCTCCCTAACTCATTCCTGGAGGCAAATATTATCCTAATACTAAAATCAGAGAAAGACCCAACCAAAAAAGAGAACTACAGGCCAATCTGTCTGCTGAACATAGATGCAAAATTTCCTCAATGAAATACTGGCAAAAGTAAATAATCAAGAAGACTATATACCACTGCCAAGTAGGATTCATCCCAGCAATGCAGGGATGGTTCAACATATACAAATCAATAGATGTAATTCACCATATAAACAGAACTAAAGACAAAAATCACATGATCATCTCAATAGATGCAGGAAGATCTTTTGATAGGTCCAAAATTCATTCATGATAAAAAACCCTACAGAAAATAGGGATAGATGATCTTTACCTCAATCTGCTAAAAGCCGTCTATGACAAACCAACAACTAACATTATACTAAATGGACAAAAGCTAAAAGCTTTCACTCTAAAATCAGGAACAAGACAAAGATGTCCACTATCCCCACTCCTATTCACTATAGTTCTGGAAACATTAGCCAGAACAATTATACAAGAGAGACAAATAAAAGGAATAAGAATAGGAAAGGAAGAAGTTCAATTAACAGTATTTGCAGATGACATGATACTCTACATAGAAGACCCCAATAACTCCACCAAAAGACTTCTATAATTAAGAAGTAAATTCAATAACATAGCTGGATACAAAGTCGACACTCAAAAATCAATTGCATTCCTGTACAAAAATAACAAACTCACTGAGAGAGAAATTGGAGAAATCATGCCCTTCACAATAGCATCCAAAAAAATGAATACTTCGGAATCAATCAAATAAAAGTAAAAGATCTATAGGTACTCTGAAAAAGGACATTGAAGAGGACATCAGAAAATAGGAAGATTTCCCTTGCTCATGAATAGGAAGAAACAACATTGTGAAAATGGGCATACTCTCAAAATTGTTATACAGATTTAATGCAATCCCAATCAAAATACCATTACCATACCTGACAGAACTAGAGAAAATTTTCCTTAAATTCATTTGGAACCAGAAGAGTCCTAGAATAGTAAAAGTAATTCTGGGAAACAAAGACAAGTCAGGCGGAATCACAATCCCCGACCTGAAATTGTACTGCAAAACTACAGTGATACAATCAGCAAGGCACTGGCAAAAAGAAACAAACAAACAAAAAAACAGAACTGAGGATCAGTGGAACAGAACAGAAAATGCAGACCCAACTACAAACACATTCAATCACCTTATCTTTGACAAAGGGGCCAAACATATTCATTAGAATAAAGATAGTTTGTTTAATAAATGGTGCTATAAAATCTGGCTTTCCACATGCTGAAGACTAAAACTAGACCTATGTCTATCACGATGCACTAAACTAAAGTCAGAATGGATCCAAAGTCTAAATATTAAAACAGAAACACTAAATCTACTGGAAGAGAAAGCAGGTAGAAATTTTGAAGATATAGGGGTAGGCAGGGAATTCATGAATAAAACCCAAAGTGCACAGAAAGTACTTGAAAGAACCAACAACTGGGATCTCATCTTATTAAAAAGTTTTTGCATATCAAAAGAAATCACCAGAGAGTGAAATGAAAATTCAGAGTGGGAAAATATTTTAGCCAACTGTCCTTAGACAAGACTTCTATCACATGTAAAGAATTGAAAAAAAAATCAGGTCCATCAAATTTGAAGACCAAGTCCAAAAATGGACATCTGAGATGAATATGCACTTTTCAGATGAAGAAATACAAATGGCAAGTAAATACCTGAAAAAACATTCAACTTCATTGGTCATTTAAGAAATGCAAATTAAAATAATACTGAGATTACATCTCACTCCAGAAAGAGTGGCTACCATCAAGAAATCAACCAATAACAAATGCTGGTGGGGATGTGGGGAGAAAGGAACCCTTCTCCACTGTTGGTGGGAGTGCAGAATGGTATAATCACTGTGGAAATCAGTGTGGAGATTCCTCAAAAACCTGGAATTAGAGTTCCCATTCAACCCAGGTATTCCCCTGCTGCATATTTTCCCAGAAGAATTAAAAACATCATACCACAGCGATATATATGCACCTATGTTTTTTTTTTTTTTTTTTGTCTTTTTGAGACAGGGTCTCATTATGAGGTTCAGGCTGGCCATGCACTCACTTTGTAGCCCAGGCTGGTCTCAAACTTGCAACGATCCTCCAATCTCAGCCTGCTGAGTGCTGGGATTACAGGTGTGCGCCACCACGTGCGGCTTGCATACATGTTTATAGCTACACAATTTGTAATAGCTAAATCTTGGAAACAATCCAAATGTCCATCAATTGAGGAATGGATGAAAAAGATGTATTTTTATACAATGAAGTACTACTTAGCTATAAAGTGGGACAAAGTTGAGGCTTTAATAAGTATATGGTGGCAACTTGAGACGATACTCATAAGTGAAATAAATCAGGCTTGCATGTGTAAACATTGTACTGTTTCTCTAGTGCAAGAAACCAAACAAGTAAATAAGATCCAAAATGTAGACTAGATACTGTGAAAGAGAAAGAAACTGCTTAAAAGAAAAGAATAACTGGGATGGAGAATGGATAAATAAAGGATGGGAAAAGAAAATAAAAAAAAATATATATATACACAAGATAGCTAAGAGAATTACCCTACTAATTTACATTGGTTCATTGAAAAGAACAGTTTGATCAATTTTTCATGCCTATATCTTGTAAACTGAGCAACTAGTTTGACGGTAATAACACACAATATGTTAATCATTGTTAATATCCTATTATCTTATTTTGAAATTCTGTATCATTATTTTTCTTCTTTTTTCTCTTTAAAATAAAAAAGATTCTAAATTGAGAAGGAGGAAGAAGCAGGAGAGTCGTCAGCAGGTGAAGAGTGTCTGGGACCCTCCACATGCCTGCCTGCTTGAAGTCAAGAGTCTGGGCCAGCTGTGACTCAGATGTTGTGCTCCACGGATGCAGGGAAGGGGCAAAGGCACTCGCGCTTCCCAGGCTGAGCTCTGGCCCACCTCCTCCCTTGTCAGGCCTGAGTTGCTGGGCTCTGGACGGCCCTTGGAAGAGGGGGCATGATGGCCTGTGAGCAGCCTCCAGCAGAGCCCCTGCCCCCAGGAATGCCTGGCTGAGCATGCCCAGTGGGTGGCTGGCTGACATTTCCCCTTGGTCAGCAGAACCCCTGCCCAAATGACATCTGGAAATGAATTCCGGAGTTCCCCAGTTCCTCGTAGAGGATGAAGACCTCATCCTGAAATAGAATTAACATAAAAATAAAAACAGTAATGCTGAGGTCCCTACTGGCATTCCTGATTCTGCCTCCTGTGTTTCTTGTGGGGGTGTCCTCTCCTGGGGAGTCAGAAAAGTTGGCTGCGCATGGGGTGGGAAGATCCTGGGAACCTCTCTTCAATGAGCAGGAAGCTCTCTCCTTGGTCCTTTGGGAGTACTGGGAATTGGATGCATTTCGAGTTATTTCTTTGTGTCTTACTCATCTCTGCCTCCCTCTCCATGCCTTCTGCTAGATATTTGTTGAAGACACGCAGTATGTCAGTCTTATGCTCATTGCCGCGGCTGTGAAGTTGAATCACACAAGGCCTCTGCTTCCAAATTGCTTACAGTTTAGCAGGGGGCAGCTCACCTAAATGTGAATGACTGTAGATGCCCACTTGCTGGTAATACTTGAATGAAAGAATGGAGAGATGCACATGTCATTGTTACCCTGTTCAGGGTGGATAAGAACCAAAGTCTACTGAGTCTTCATCAAAATCAGTCAGTTTGCATTCACTTTTTATGTAATGTTGGTTATTCTTCTTCCCATTCCACAGATGAGAAAACTGAGGCTGAGACATTGATAACTCCCTTTCTCACTAGATACACTTTGCCATGATCAGCTCCCCGGGGCATGGCCCTGGGTCAGCATCACCCAGTGTGATTCCCGAATATACAAGGTTAGGTCCTGTTAAAGAAAAGACTGCTGGTCAAGTAAAGGTGGGCAGAGCTGGATGAAAGATAAACCTGCTTCTGTATTCTGGGGCCCCTCAGAGTCTTAAAATATACATTAACAGGGTCTCCTTGCCTCAATATAACAGAAACTCTAGGGGGCCATCTTCATGAGAAAACAGTAACAGTACAGTCAAGGAAGCCCACCAAACATAAAGCAAGTATGGGGCAGGGTTGGAAAGGAAGAATCTGATTGGTCCATTTTTGGTCATGTGCTTCTTACGGGCCAATCATCACCACCCCTTATTTGGCTCAGGCTGGTCCTCTGAGTGGAGAGGGGAGGGGTACAAGAGAAGGGTGGCCAGTTGAACACAATGTTACAGTGTGCTGGTGGGCGTGGATGACTCTGAAGGAGGAAGCTGAGTTTACATTTCCGACTTCTTTTGGCCAGGAATGCTTCTTTCACTTATGCCCCTTCAGGCTACTTCAGAATGTGTTTTTCTTGCACAGAAAAGAGAGGGGATTGTAAGGCTGGGCACAACATGGGATGGACTCAGGGTAACCCAGCACGCAGGCAGCCAGTGAGCTGGTAGGGTGAGGGTTACACACCTGCTTGTGTTGAACTTTGGACACCAGAAAGAAAAAAGTCACTAGCAGTCACGCTTCCTTTTGTACCTTTAATAACAAGTAACTTGTGTTATGCACAACCCTATGTTCAGGCATTACTTTATTTGATGTTTGCAATACCAGGTCATAGAAACTTTTATAGTTTCATATTAAAGATCGGGAAACTAGAGCTCAAAGAAATTAAGCTACTTATCTCAGGTTCCCCAGCTAGTGGCAGTGTGAGGTCTTTCTTGTTTAAAGTCTTGGTGTTGAACTTTGCTGTACTGTCCTAGAATATGAATATAAATGTCTATACTTTGAAGAAGCTCAGTTCTTAAAGAGATCCCAAGTTCCAGACTTTCAACATCAGAAGGAAGTTTAGATATCCTGTATCAAATCAACCCTGTAAAGTCTCTCTGTATCACCTTTCCAATTAGGATTTCATTTAAGCCTTGTAGCCACTGGCATATTACATATTTCTACCTGCACATAGGATCTTGGACAAGCAACTTTATAAAAATTTGGATTTCTAGCCCCAACTGTATCTGTCAGTGTTTTACTAGCGAAACAGATATAACCAAGATGTACAAAACTATAAGAAATTACAAGATTGGCTTACAATGGTCACCTGCAGAGTTGATGAGGAAGCATGTGAAAGGTGTCTGCACACTGGAGATGAAGAATTCAGTCCAAGGATTGGAGCTCGCTACAGTGTCCCATGCAAGTCTGTATCAGGAGGTTGATGTGTCTAAGACTGAAGCTGAAGACTCTGCACTGGAAGACAGGAGATGACGTCCAAGCTGCAGGTGAAGACTGGAGCTCCTCTGAAGAACAGAAACAGATCTATCCTTCCTCATTACCCCTTTATACCATCCAGGCTAAGAGCTGCCCTGGGGTGGGTCTTCTGCATCCTAAAATGTAGGATTGCTGAGCTGATTTAGTTAGGCTTCTCTTAACTAAACTTTTCCAGTTGACACAATCAATCAACCATTACACCACACCAGGCATTCTGATTCTGTATTTCTGGGAATGGAGCCCAGAAATCTGCTTGCAAACAAGCCCCCCATTCTACCACTAGTCATGAATTCTAATAGGTGGTCCCGTAGTTGTCATTTTGTAACCACTGCCCTCATTTATGTGGTAGACAGTCCCAGGGATTCCTAGACCTCCAAACCAGAGGCACTTAAACTAATAACAGCTGATGTTTCAAAGCGCTATCCTTAGAACAACTGAATCATAATCCCAGGGCTGGGACCTGGAAATCTGAATTTTTATCAAGCCTCAGGTAATTTTTACTCATATTTGGTGGTGGCTGACTACTCCTACAATCATAAAAATATAACTCTGGAGGATCCTACATTGGAGTATGTGTGCATAGGGAGTGATACCTGGAAGGGAAGCAGGAATTGGCAGAGATAGATGAATTCCAGGGAATTATTTATTGCCAGGCTAATTGATGTGATGGTTAATTTTAAGTGTCAACTCAACTGGGCTAAACAGATACCTGGTAAAACTTATTTCTAGGAGTGTCTGTGAGCATATTTTTGGAAGAAATTAGCATTGGAATTGGTGGCCTGTGTAAGGAAGACCCACTCTCACCAATGCAAGCAGGCATCATGGAACCCATTGAGGGCTTGGCTTGAACAGAAAGATAGAGGAAGAGTGATTTAGCTCTCTTCTTGGGCTGGGCCATTCATCTTCTTCTGCCTTGAACACAGGAGTTCCTGGGTTTCAGGTTCATAGACTCCAGGACATAACACCAGTTCTCAGGGCTTTGGCCTTGGACTGAACTTTACATATCATCAAGCTTTTCTGTTTCTCATTTGCTGATGGCAGACAGTAGGATTTCCATAATTACATGAGCTACTTCTCACAATAAATCTCCTCTTTCATATCCTATTATTTCTGTTTCTCTGGAGAACCCTGACTAATACAGTTGGTTAAATGATTTGAGGAGAAATTGAGCAGCAGGTATATGAGTGATCCTAGTGCACAGAACAGTTTGCAGGCTCATCTTGAGCTCTTCCTCTAGCGGGAGAAAAAGAGAGTTGAGGGGCTACACCTTGAGGTGAACTCCATGGAGATGTGTTCCAGACCTGCTAAGCATGACCTGCAGTCTGGGGCCAGGCACCAAGGGCTCAACATGGAACTGCTGTATTGCAAGCTTGGAAATGTAGAGCAATTCACACTGCTATGGCGTCCACACATGAGGGGAATGGGCTTGTCTTATTGGATGGGGTACTTACTAGTTCAAGTATTGTTCTATGTTGCGCGGCTAGGTTATATATGGTGTGGTCTGTGTGCTTGTCACGTGCTGTGATGCCATGTGGGCCCTTCAATATAGGTGGCAGCAAGGGTCTAGAGCTTGCTGGATTAGCAAAGTCCGTGCTGAGCCTGGCTATTCTGATGTACTGCTAGGAGAATTAGAATGGAGTGTGTTGGGAAGTGTTTGTGCTTATTTTTGTTTATTATAATAAAGGATGGATGATTGACTGAATTTCTATGTCACACATTGTATACTGGAGCCCTTAAGGAAAACAGTGGTCCTTGGGCTTTTTTGCTTAGCTCACACATGATTCCCACAGTGTTTTGAAAACACTGAATCAGTTGTCAACTATTTTCAAGTGAAAATAAGATGCTAGGTCTCTTGAGAAATCAGTTTACCTAGCCAGCCTGGGCCACACTCTTGTTTGCCCAGAACTGGCTGGCAGTAAGCAGTGGTTACCCCTCTATGTGAATCCAGGCCCTTCAACTTGCCTCTACTCCACTACCTGCTACTGACCTCCACCCTGACTGGGTATCCTAATATACATCATTAGCCTTGCTTTTTAGGTTTTGACATCCCTGATTTAGGGGATTCACTTTAAAGAGTTTCATCAAAACATTTCCATTAGGTGTCTGTTATTGACCTGGTACTGGATGGTGATTATTATTTTAAAGTCAAGTAATATGTTCTGTAGTGGATCTAAAAATAAAAATTAAGAAGGTTCTAACATAGTCTGCTCTGCAAAAAGCATCAGCCTTATCAGGAGGCAGGTGATAGCCGAGGGGCAAAGCAAAAAGGTATGTGATTGGGGCAAAAGATACTCCTGGGAAAGGAGCAATTTAATTCATAGTATTTTTTTATTTTGGTGGTACTGGGATTGAACCTAGAACCTTCACACTGAACTACATCCTCAACCAGCCCCCCGCCGCCTTTCTTTGAGACAGGATCTTGCTAATAGCCAAATTGTCCAGGATGGGCTTGAACTTGTGACCTTCCTGCCTCAGCCTCCCAGAGTGCTGGGATTACAGGCATGTGCCACCCTGCCTAGCTTTAGTATACATTCTTTATACTTGTTTGTCATTGCACCTTTTCAAAGCCTTCTCATACCTAGTGGTTGCTATGATGAACCCTGGTGAGACATACAGGGCAAGAATTAGTCCTTGCACTTTACTAAGGAAGATAGATAGTGGGGCTAAGCAGTGACTTGACTAGGTCTCCCATGCAGGATGGAGTAGAAGCCTGGTCTCTGCGTTCCAATCTAGTGATCTTTCAATTGCCACAGAGCATCCAGAAGAACAAGCCGGGTGTCTTGGAGTAGACTTTACCATAGGCAAAGAGGGTTCATGTGGTCTAAAGACTGAAGCCGAATGATGAGTTCAATATGGACGAGTCATGCTGCCAAGAATCATTCATCAAAGAGTGAAGCTGTTCAGGAATGGACGCACCCAAGCAATGTCATCACCTACAGAATGAATCCTCATTTTGCAGTGCAGGGCATGCCTCGTTTGAGAAGTTGGGAAGCAGCCCTTTGGCCTGGCCTGTTGCCTGCCTTATGAGGTGTGTTTGATGACTGGGCAGTCTCTGATGGAGATGTCCCAGGTTCCTAAACCTCAGCAAGGTAGACAGAATAGATGCAGTTTATCTTGAGCAATGAAAAAGATGCAGAAGGATTTTGGGGATTGGGGCAAGTTTCAAAGGTAGCCATGTTATTTCTGGTGGCCTCAGGTTTCCCACTCCACTTGTGAGCATTTCTGGGTTCTCCACTTTGTCTCTTTGTATCCAGCTTGGGAAATCATCACAGGCTGCTACTTCTCCCTGGGGAAGTATATTCTAGAGATACTTCTTCCACTTTAGAGGCAGAAACTCTAAAAGCTAGTCATTGCAATTCCAGAACATGAATGGAAAGGCATAAAGGATGATCCTCTTAGCAAAATGTGTCACATCGTAAAAATCTACTAGAAGCAAATGTACCTATACAATTCTCAACTCAATTTCAGGTAAACCTATGGAATATGGTGTTGATAACACCATTTTACAGTTCAGGAAATGAAGCTTTTGAAACATTAAATATCTTGCGCAAAGGTAGAAACCAGGTTATAAGATTCAAAGCCCATATTTTCCATCTACCATTCTCCAGCTCAATCTGCTCCCTGACTAATGATTCTCTTTTTCACCCAGGTGACACTTGGTTGGAGAGGTACATGTGAGGCATTGGCCAATAAACAGATATGCAGAAAATGAAACAATTAAATTTTAACATTGATCACGTTTTTATATCTACAGATGTCTTTATGTTTGTGCTTGAAATGACTTGTAGAATAGAAGATGAGCATGAAAGGCAATCATTATAAATTATATGAATAAAATCTGCAGCAAATTACCTGTAAAACTATAACTTTCAAAACAGGATGACATTTCTTTTATAAGTTCATGACTTCCTTTCTTTAAAGTTTGCTAAGAAGAGAGTAAAGTAATTATAGTTCTCATCTGATTGATTAAACATGACATGTATGCTAATAAGAAAGTAACTCTTGTCCTTTGTTACTCCAGTGTCTAGCTCATTGCAATTTAGTAGGTAGAAGACAGAATTATTTCAGAGCTGCCAATTTTTACTTCTGTATACTAACAATAGAATCTTCTATCTCCTTTGCTTCAACCAAGAATTTGTATACTTCTCTGTGTTTTAGTTTGTACAGATGTGAAATGATATTGTAGCCATTTGTGCCCGGTATTTTCTATTGAGTACATCAAAAAACACATGTTACCATGATTGGTTCTGCAAAAAAGCCTCACCTGCTAAGATTTACTTTGAAGCAATTATGTAGTTAGTAGTCTGTCAGCAGGAGTATTTTTCACTCTGTGAATAAAATGATAAGTTAGACATGACTTAGAAAAAAAATTTAGAACATCAATAAATATGCTACTTGTCAGGTTGGAAGGAGAGACTGTTCAATTTAAAGCAGCAATTACTTGAAAAATAGGTCACAGACACATCCATCAAAATTAGCTGGTATTTTGAGAAGACTGCGATCACTAATGCAGCAATTATTTTTAAAATCCATAAAACAAAAGGATTGCAAATACAATAAAAGCACGTGTCTGCCATGCTTATTATGGAGCAAGCCTTATTCCAAATACTTTGCTCAGATGAACTATATTGACTCTGGTAGCAAGTTTGGGAGATAGATACTATGATTGGGCCCCCCTTTTCTACAAATGTGCGAAGAGAGGCACAGAGACGTTAAGAAACTTCCTTAAGGTTAAGCAATTATGAAGTTCTAGATACCCAGTTATCTTTAGACTATGCTACTGGGATGTTCCTTGGAAAGGAATAATCAAATTCTTGGTAAAGACTATATTCTCATCAGCACAGTGCAGAGGTAAGTCTTGCTCTATAGCCTTCCCTTTTCCTGGAATGCAATGAACTGTGAGCCTTTTATCACCCTCCAGCTTTGGTAACCCCAGGAGCTCAGAGACACCGGTGCCTGCAAGAGGCAGAGGAAAGGACAGTGGGCCAGTAGCGCAGACTGTCTCCTTGTGCTGTGATCTGCTCTGTTCCCTAGGGTTTCTGCTAAGCTGCAGATCTTAGCCCAGTCTCATCTCACCTGACTCTTTGGACCCAGTGCTGCTCCTGTCCTGATAGGGCAATAGAATTTGTGCATATATTGTTGTCTGATCTGGGGATATGGGGTAATTGCTCAGTGGATCAAACATACCCTGAAGACATGAGGGTCTGAATCCTGGCTCTCCCACTGTCTCTGGTAACTTTGAAATTATATCTGTTTTTTTTATGCATCAGTTTGCTTATCTGCCAAATGGATACTTTTAAAAAGTGCATGAAAATCTCATGATTTAATGTGTCTCATGACAGGTGCATGGCATATGTTAGTGAGTGAGTTCCCTTTTCTCTTTCTGTGTCTTCTTTCTATTCTTCCTTTCTTCCTCCTCTTCTTTCTCCTCCTCTTTTCTTTCTCCTCTTCCTCTTCTTTTTTTGTTGCTGTTCTTCCTCTTCTCTTTTTTGTGAGGACTCAGAGCTGGTACTAGGCAGCTTTCCAATACTGCAAGACACTATTGAGATAATCCCCTTGTAAAGATAAAAGAATTCTTTTGACTCAGAGTTTGGGAGGGTTCAGTCCATTGTCATTTGGCCCCATCATTTGGGGACCTTAGTGAGGCAACACATCATGGTGGAAAACTCACAACCCAATCAAGGAAGAGACAGATGAGCAGCAGGTTTACATATAATCATTATCATCTAAAAGAGAGGCTGGCCCAGCAGCATGGTACTGGAGGGCACATCCTGTGGAAGCCTTTGATGCCCTTCTATGCTACTATTATCCCCTCTACCCTAATGTCTGCAGAGGCCACTGCTTACCATGGGACCCTCCTCCTTAGCATGTCTCCACCCCTAGCTTCCTCATTCCTCTCTATAACTGGCAGCTCCAGGCTTTGTGAGGGCCGAAATAAATTTACAAGGCTTTGTTTGAAGGGCATGAAGCAACACTTCCACACAAAATTAATTAGTGAGATATCATTAAGTCCCCATTAAGTCTGGTAGTGCAGAAGGACACTGATGTCTGGCGATACCAGAGGGCCAACAGCCTGATCACAGCTGCTCACTGGAAGGGAAAGGGCATGTTCTCATGGGAAGGGAAAGGCCTTTAGCAGATCAGACCAGATTGACTTTTTGACGTCAGTTTCATGTGTGGATGTTGCCTTTTCTGTCCTCCCTTTTTGGGCTTCCATTTTTTTCTCATCCTTGCTTAAGTCTTGGGGTTGAGTGAAATACTCAGCTCCTGTTTGCCTTCCACCTTCCTGAGCTACACAGTCACTGCCATTAATCACTGTGCAATTAGGACTGGAGTAATAGAAGTAGCTACTGCCTGCATTTTATCCACATCAGCTCTGAACACATGGAGTCAGAGAACTTAAAGAGTTTGCCTCACAGATATGCACTTGGGAGGCTGGAATTTGAAGTTCTATATTTACTTATTTAGTCAGCTATCATGAAATAAGAATGGCTGTATCTTAGGCTCTGAATAGGAGAGGGAGAAAGATGAAAAAGGTAAGTCTGGCGATCAGAGGCTCATGGAGAAGATGAATGGATAGTAAGTTCCAGAACCCTTCACAGATGCCAAAATTTGCACATGCACAAGTCCCTTATATGAATAGCGTGGTATTTGTGTAAATCCTACAGCATCTTTCTGTAAACTTTAACTCACCTAGAGATAGTACCTAATATAATGTAAATGCTAGGCAAATCGTTGTTATACTGTGGTGGTTACGGACTAATGACAAGAAAAATGTGTATATAGTTAGTAAAAGCAATTTAAAAAATTTTTTTCCATCTGTAATTGCTTGAACCTGTGGATATGGAACTGTAGATGTGACCCTGAGGTAAATGATTTGCTGTACTGTGCACTACCTTCCATGATATCTTTCCTTGCCATAGGCCCAAATGCAATGGGGCTGATAGACTATGGACTAAAACCTCTGAATCCCTGGGCCAAAATAAGTCTTCTTTTCCCATAAATTGATAATCTCAAGTATCTTGTCCTAGTAATAGAAAATTGACAAATACAGTGACCAGTGACACTCAAATTTAGTGGAGGAAAACCACTAGGGTTTCACATATGTGGATTGATGCTGTGGGTCAGAATGCAGAAAGGGTAAATAGGAGAAAACTCAGCTCTGTTTCACAGTTAAGGGGGTGGAGCTGTTGGGCTAAAGGAGACAGCTCTGACATGGCTTCTTTGTTCCTGTGCCAGGCACCTGGCCAGGATGGTTGGACAATAGGCTCCGAGACTGCCAATCAGCATGTCTATGTGTGTCTTTATAACATGGGGCTCTCAGTGTCCTTAGACTTCTTTCACCATGGTTCTTGCACAGTGGTTGATGTTTTTAAGAAGTTGTCCAGTGAAAAACTGAGACTTGGAATGTCTTTCCTGGCATCCCCTTGAAAATGACATAATGTCATTTCTGCCACCTGCCATCAACAGAACCACTCACAGACTTGGGTCTTAAAGAGATGGGACATAAGCTGGGCCTGGTAATCCCAGTACTCGGGAGGCCAAGATAGGAGGACTGTTGTGAGTTCGAGACCAGCCTGGCCTACAAAGTGAGCTCAAGGCCAGCCTGAACAGACCCTGTCTCAAAAAGGCAAATACCAGGTATCTAGCCCAGTGGCCTAAGCGCCTGCCTGGCAAGTGTGAGGTCATGAGTTCAATTCCCTGTGCTGCCAAAAAAAAAAAAAATGGGACATAGACCTGTCTCCTTATGGGAAAATGTTGAATAATTTGTAGCTAAGTTTTATTT
>RJWT010032741.1:0-14069 GCA_004365215.1 Cuniculus paca | reverse complement strand
TTTTTTGCAGCACCAGGGATTGAACTTGGAACCTCGGGCTTGCCAGGCAAGTGCTTACACCATTGAGCTAAATCCCTGGCCCCTATCTCCCTGTCTTATAAGGATCTTCAATTTTTATAAAAAGCAAATCCAACTACCCAGGATTCCCATCCTCTAAAGATAACCAAGCAAGAAAATGTGGCATGCGGTTTGTCGTTCTTTTTCATTGATTCTTACTTGATGATTTTTAGTGGCACCAGCATTTGTACATATTTATAAGTGTCACATGATGTTTTGATTCAGGTGCGTGTTGGAAAATGATCCACTTAGTAATGAGCGCATCTGTCACCTTGGACGTTTAGCAGTTCGTTACAAAGAGTAAATTTAAAATAGTCCCTTCTATTCTGAGACACATAATACATTATCGCAAGTTATAGCCGGAGCAACCAGACACACAAATTGGAAAGGGGAATATAAACAACGCTGGACTGCAGGTGACATGATCTTGTATGCTGAAAATCCTAAAGAACCCACACACATACACACAAAAATGTTGGAACCAATAAACCAATTCAGTAAAGTCACAGGATACAAAGTCAACACAGAAAAATCAGCTGCATATGTACCTGTTAATGGAGAGCTGTCTGAGGGAGAAATCAAGAAAACAAGCCTACTTCCAGCAGCCACAAAAATAAAGAGCAATATTGCCACGGCCACTCTTTCCTTCCACGCTCTCTTTCCTCTTTCTCTCTCTGCAGCAGCTGGTGTTTTCCGTTTGCAAGAAGCCAGTGCAACGGACACAGAATTAAGAGGGCTGGGTCTTGCTTCACCTGCAGCCATCAACTAACAGAGTTCGCCCATGAACTCTGCCCCTGTGACTGAATTACACCTCTCCACTGAGTACTGGATGCCCCCGTGACCCCATGTCTACAGGAGCATCCCTCGGAATAATGAACCTAAAAAAGTTTGCAAAGTGATAAAGTGGTAGACAGATGTCGCTTGCTAGGTGCAGTCTGATCTTTACCTTTCCAACTCAAAGCAATTTATCCACAATGCAACCGAACCCACTGCGATTCAACTAAATGCTGATGGAGACAAATCTGGAAAGGAAACACCCCAGCAAGCAGTCTTGAAGTCAAATAAGACAAAGAATCAACCAGCTTAACTCTGATTGGGCCAAGGAGGGAATATGTAGGTACAGACCTGTTGTGAGAGCCCCCAGCTTATCCGGGGCTCTGTTAGGAGCACAACTACAGACCTTAGAAACGAAATGGAATCTCAGTGTCCCTTCTTTGGATAATTCTTTCAGGAAACGTGTTAGACAGAAACTCATAAGCATTCCTGGAGACAGGATGCCTGGTGCTACTTGAAAAGCAAAGAAAATGCAATTTTTTCCCCCAGCACTTTCTTAATCATTAACTATATGTAGAATCCACACAAGCTGTAGTTTCCAAGTTTAACTCAACAGAATGTAACATCTGCTAAGTGTGTGCATAAGGATTGGATCCCATAACGAAGCGTTGACCATGGGTGAGGAGTTAGGAAAACCTCAGGATCTCAAAACTAACTAAAATGAGACGTTTACCTTAAGATTAAAGAGGGACCTAGTTTCTCTCAGGAGTAGTAGTAGGTAAACAGATCATGTGATTTACACAAGAACAATGAGCCTTAAGAAAGGAAAGGAGATTTCAGGAAATCCTCAGTTATTCTATAAGAAAGTAACCTGAGACCTCATTCAGTCCATCTGCAATCTTCATGCTTGAAGATGAAGATGTTTCTCTCTCTCTCTCTCTCCTTCCCTCCTATCTCTTTCTCCCTCCACCTTCCTATCTTCTTCCCTCCCTCTTCCTCTCTTTATTTCATTGTTTTACAACAAACTCTAGCCATACACTATTTGATGACCTACATATCTTATCTGAAGTCTTCCGTCAAAGACCCAAGGAACGATGCAGGTTTCTTGTAGTGTTAGGACCTCACAGTGTCAGTTCTCGGTCTACTGTAACACTGGTAGATGAGTCCTGTGGTTCTTGTCTATCCTGTGTCCAATTTCTGCCTGCCTGATGACCTCTACCTCTTTGTCTTAGTTACTTTTTTTTCGCTGCAGAGCCAAACACCTGACACCCAAAGTGAAGCAAGGAAAGGTTTATTTGGCTTACAGTTTTTGGAGATTTCAGTCTATAATCAGCAGACTCCAAGGCAGGGTGGCATGGCACAGGGACAACACTTCAAGGCAGCAGCCAGAGCAAAAGAGCCAAAACGCAAGCCTCTTCTGCACCCTTATACTGTACACAGGCCACCCCCTGCCCACCTTCAGGGTGGGTGTAACACTCACAAAATGTCCTTGCCCTCCTTTGCACAGGATGAGGATATTTACAAAGAACACTGGGTCCCTGCTGAGTCTCTGTTAAACTTCTAAACTTCTCAAGTTGACACAATGTATTAACCATAAGACTCTTCCTGGTGTCCTGGAAAACTTAGTCTGGGGGAAGCTTGTAGCTCTTCTGGAGGAAGCTGCAAATTTTAAAACCACCAGAGAAGGACATAAGGGCAAAGAGTTTTACTTACAGACCCTAGGCAAAGAGGCTGTCTTGAGCTAGAAGGGTAAGTCCTCTTGTCATAGGTAGCTGAGTTAGATAGAAATATTATAGTCAGACAGGGCCAGGCCCTTGAGGAAGTTGACACAGAGGACAATATGTCTTGTGACCTTGGAGGAGTCCAACCACCTCCAGCTGTGAGCCACATCTCAAGACAAAAGGCAAAAGAATGCAACCACACCCAAGTATCAATACTCTAAACAGGTATGGATCTCCTTGAGGATGCCGAGAGCCACCATCCCAACCCCCTACAGGAAGAGTCACTGCTCTGTAAGAATGCTGTCTTGCTATGTAACTCACTTCCCCTTGTTCCTGACTTGGGTCAATTTTACGTGAACAATTAATCTTATTGGTTGACCATAATTCTGTCCCACCTTATGCCCATTTGTCTTGTGAGTTCCCGTTTTTTCCCCACCTTTGACCCATCTCACCTCATGGTTTTACTCTATAAAAGTCCCTAGAAAAGCCAGAATCTTTGGCAACCCACTCGGGACCCCTTTGGTCTCTCTCTCAGACAGAAGCTTTCTTTCTCTCAATAAATATATTCTGCTCATAACCTCCAGTGTTCCTAAAATTCATTCTTCAATTTTAGGGAACACAGACTCCTACTAGACATCTAGTAGGTTGGGAGTTTTGTTCCCCTATATCACTCTGTTCTGATTCACACAAGGCAGGAATGAAGAGTCAGGCATGGAGGGATATAGACACAGAGAGACACACGGCACTATATAAGGAGTAACAGGGTTACTGAAACCTCAAGGGCAAAGGCCTTGAAGGAATGCACCTATAGGAAAAGGAGATGCAGAGGCCAGAGACTAGAGAGATGCTATTTGTGAGGAGCTGGTGAGGTCTTATCTCTGTTTGTGAGGTCTTCTCATCTCTGTTTGTGTGGTCTCATTTCTGGCTACTGGTTGACCTCACCTCATCTGAGCTTGGCCATTTGGTATGGTACAGAAAGGGAAACAAGGGGAAAGTTAACATGAGTGAGCCCTACTTCTGGCATGAGAAAGTTAAACCTATATTTGAAATGGAAGTGGAGGCAACATAAACATCTAAGAGTGCTCTACAGGACCCATCAAAGAGGCAGCAGGCTGAGAAATGTGTTTTTTGCAAGGTGAGAGTTCAAGGATTATTCCCTACCAACTAGCAGTGAAACTGCAAGCCATTTCTTTAGCCTGTGAGCTTTCTGTGGTGCACAATAGGAATAATAAAAATAGTCCCTGGTAAATATCATTGGGAGAATTAAATCCCACACTTAGAACTTGGATTCAATAAGAGCATCATAATAAGGGAACAGCATTTCCCCTTGGTAGTCATTATTAGTACAAATATTTATAGGTTGCATAGAACATATAAAGTGCATTAATAGGGGGCAAGGTAGAACCATTTATTTCCGATGAACAGAACATGGAGAAATTGCCAAGGTTTAAGTCAGAACACAATGTGACTTCCTTCCATCTTTTTGTACACGCTACCTCTTGCTGGCTTTATTTACTCTCTATTTTTTTTTAATTTGTTTTTGCAGTACTGGTGTTGAGCCAGGCTCTTCCATTGAGCTATATTCCAAGCCTTTAAAATCTTTTTTTTTTTTTTTAATTTTGAGATTGGGAGCAGCTGAGTGGTCCAGACAGAGCTCACACTTGTAATCCTTCTGCCTCAGCCCCCTAGACTGTTGATATAACAGGTTTACAACACCACATTTGGCTTTGACTGGTTTGGAAGGAAGTGCTAGCCCCTCATGGAAACACCTGGTGAGGAAGTTGTCCCTCTAACAACCAGCGGTGAATTCAGGGTGTCATTCCAACATCCTGCAAAGAACTCAGTCCTACCGACAGCCATCTGAGTGAGTGCAGAAAGAAATTTCACTCTTGACAAAGCCTGTGGTGAGATCTCAGCCCTAGCTGGTCATGGTGGTGCACGTCTGTAAGCCCAGAATTCTAAGAGTCTGAGGCCAGGTGATTCGAAATTGAAGTTTAGCATGGTCAATTTAGTGAATAGTGAGAATTTGTCTCAAAATACAAAATAAAAAGAAGGGCTGCAGATGTAGCTTAGGTGTGAAGGCCCCGAATTCAATCCCTAGTACTGTCCCCCTCAATATATATATGTTGGGAGCAAGGAATCAAACTTTATATGAGCAACAACGGGGAAACTGATTTTTGTATTACAATTGAAAATTGAAACCACCAGAAGGCTGTCCATGGAGAGCTAGGTCCAAGGATGCTCAAGTTCATTACCTAAAATGGTTTAGGATTTGTATAGGTCTTACACACATCCTACAAACTATCTCTAGATCACTTGCAATACTGAATACAAGCTAAATGCTGTTCAAATGCTCATAATACTGTATTGATTAGGGAGTAACAGCCTGAAACAATGTCTCTCCATGTTAAAAACAGAGGTTTTTTGCATTTTCAAATATTTTCAGTTCACAGTTGCTTGAATTTGTGGATGCAGAACCCATAGATAAAAAGGGTCACCTATATATTTTTGTGATTCTTTCTGTGTTCATTGTCCAGTGTGTGTTGTATAAATGGCTTGTAGCATTCCTATAACCGTGTCTCCTAGTTTTGAGTTCTGTTCTTTTTCTCCACACAAAACCCTCAAGAGAAGGTGAGGGGTCTAGAGAAATTAGAGCAGTGGTGAGACATAGAATCATCAGGCCATGAAGACCAGAAGACCATTCACCTTTATGTATAAGTGACAGAGAGACAGTGAGGGCTTTAGTGATGACAGAGGTAGATGACAGAGGTAATGAGATTTGCATCTCAAGATAATTAATCTGGCTGTTCATGGTGGTTAGGGTGGGCACAGCCTGGATGTCAAGACACTAGCTAGAACCACACAGAAAGGTGGCACCTAGACTACTACAGGAGGCAGGAAGGAAAAGAAAACCTATCCAGGGAGCAATGAAGCCAAGACATTCTGGGGCTGTAAGGTCACGAATCTGACCCATGCCAAGATGGAACCAGGGAAAGAATCTATTAAGATGGACCCAATGGGAGGATACATTAATATGGACCCATTGGAAGGATCTAGTAAGATGTCCAGATGATAAGGGTGATGCTGCTTGTGTATGCTCCTCAGGAAAGACATTTCAGTTTTCTGGGCTTTGGGTCGAAAGGGTTAGTGCAGGTATAGACCTTTCTTTTTTTTCCCTCTAACTTAAATAGAACTCAAAAAGGATAAAAGCCCATTAATAACCTTAATGTCTACATTCACCTCTGAATCACAAAAAGGTTGGTTAGCTCAGTGTAATAGTACGTCATTAATTATACCTCTGAAATGTGCCTGGGGCAGCTCTTCTGAGGCAAGAGAAACACCATCTTAGCCAGAAGAACCTGTGAAAATTTAAGTTTTGTTATGAGCCCCTTAGAATCCAACTACATACATAAATTATCTCCCTCTGCAGTAATCTGACTTTAAACAACCCCCCCACAAGCCCGACTCAGAAAAAAGTATTTATAAAGATATTTCAAACTAATAAAATAGTTATTTGGTATAAAAGTACTTAAAAAATTAAACTATAGTTCACTACTCCAAAATATTAGGAGCATGGTACATTAACTCCCCAAAACTGCATAATTTCCCCTTTAAAAATTAAATTATTTTTCCAAACAACCTTAATTTGGCAAAGTAGCAGGGAAAAACTTTTCTTTAGAAAGCAGTTATTCCTAAAACCGAGTTATTATGAAGGAGAGAGACAAAAGAACATTTCCATAACTAGAGATGTAATTATATTAAATTTGTTCATTAAAAGAAAATTAGCATTGTTCTTACTTATGTAAGGAAAACTTTACCATGGCAAAGAGAATGTTCTCTGTTGGGAGCCACTGAAGCTGGAAATTGAACGCACATGCAGGGCTGCCCCATGGCCAGGGCGTGGCTGACCCAAGAAAAAGAGATGCCTCAAAGGACAAGATAAGACCACAGCTGAGGACACCTGGCTCCCACCCCAGTTAACAAGATAGAGATGTAGGTGCAGGCATCTCACACCTGTAGTGAAAGTCAACCAGGAGATTTTCTCCTAAGATACTTCTCTTAAATTAACATAATCTGTTACTTGGGAAAGTCCTTGAACCACTCCCAAGATCCTGCTCAGTTTCCTGTGTTTTCCACTGCAAGCCCTTCATTGTTTGAAAACTAAATAAATACAGGCTGCCCAGAGACATTCTTTGTCTCAGACCCCAGAGTCTCAAACTCCAGTAGAGGGTTTTGACCCTCTTGGAGCCCTAAAGTCATACCACTTGTCTGATTTATTTAAGCCTTCACCATATACTCGTTTGGGAGATTGGGGATCTTGACCAGGTACCCGACAGTTCCTGACTCTACTTTCTGCTTGTGTTGCAGGCAGCTGAGTTAGAAATATTATAGGCAGTCAGATAGAGTCAGGCCCTCGAGAAAGTGGACACAGAGGACCAGATGTCTTGTGACCTTGAAGGAGACAGACACCTCCTGCCAACAGCCAGATCTCAAGACAAGGCAAAACAAATACAACCACAGCCTAAGCAGAAGCATCAGGGATTAACATTATAAATAGGTATGGATTACTTTAACCATCCCAATGCCCTATAGGAAGAGTCACTGATCCTTAAAAATGCTCACTTGCTACATGACTCATTTCCCTATTTGTCTGTGACTTGGTCAATTTTAACAATTAATCTTATTGGTTGACCATAGTTCTGTCCCACCTCATGCCCATCTGCCTTGTGAGTTCCCAGGTTTTCTCCATCTTAGACCCACCTCACCTCATGGTTTTACTCTATAAAAGTCTCTCAAAAAGCCAGAGTCTTTGGCAACCCACTCAGGACCCCTTCTGTATCTCTCTTGGACAGAAGCTTTCTTTCTCTCAATAAATATATCCTGCTCATAACCTCCGTTGTTCCTAAAATTCATTCTTCGATTTCAGAGAGCATGAACTCATGCCGAACATCTAGTAGGCTGGGAGTTTCATTTCCCCTATATCACTTGTGGAAAAAAGGCTTACAGAAACTAAAGAAAACCATTAATGACAAACTATACTTTTTACCCGAAGAAATACAGTTTTGTTCAATCCAAGCAAAGTGTAACTAATGAGGTTTGGTTCACAAACTGTTATTATCTAATACAGGTCCTGTTTTGTTTTATTTGTTTGTTCATTCATTCATCCGATGCACTCATTCATTCATTTAACATCTTCTAACATAGCCACACTCTCAGCTCCTTTTTATTTCTTGTATTTTTGAGACAAATTCTCACCATGTTGTGCTAGGTGTCCTGGAACTCATGATCCTCCTGTGTTAGCCTCCCAAGTATCTGGGATTATACACATGTGCCACCATACCCAGATAGCTCTTGCATTAAAACAATAAAGAAAATCAGTCTGACAGGGAGATAGCAAAAACTTGTTTTCAAGAGCTAGCCAAGAAATCACTTGTGATTTTTCTAAAATATATGCTCACATTGTATTGATTGAACCAGCCCGTGTTTTTATTGGCTCTGGGGTATCAATCTGTGCTATAGTCTTTGTATTTTTAAATACAACCAGTTATGCCCAACTAATTATGCTAATGTAAGAATATCTGCAAAGTATTAGTAAAGAAAAGCATTTAAAAATTAAGTCAGGCTCCATTTCTTTGTTTATGTTTAAAGTCCTTAGGAGGGCTGAGGAAACTCATTTCTGCATATTTGAAGATTCTCTTGGCCTCCTCTCCTACTCTCCGTATTTTAGGTTTGCTCAGTTGATGCCTCCTGAGAGAGGAAAAAAGGACAGAGAGCAAAGTTCAGAGACAGCAATTCCCATCCCAGCACCCCCAGGAATTGGCCTGCAGTATCTGACCATATCACCCACTATCAGTGGGTCTCAGTTTCTCCAGTCAAACAGGAAACAGCCTCCTATCATGTCCCCAAACCTGCAGTGATTATACATCTGTAAACGTGATGTCACTCCTTCAAATCTACCTGGAACCAACTCTTCTAAATGAGAACGAGAAGAGCAAGCTGTGCAGTTATAATTCTCAGCACAGAAAAACTATTCCATACTTGCAAGACAATCAATCAAAGGAGTATTTAAAAAGTCAACTATTAAGTACCTGACCAAAAAAAAACACCCTCCATGTTTTTTAGGGTAGATCCCTCTGCCCTAAGTACTAGGAAAAGTTTGGATAAAGTTGCATGCTCACTTGGAGATACACAATCCATGAGAGATGATGACCTGTTTGGGCTCTGAATGACAGTGGCACAGATATCACTGAATTTGTCATGGCAGGAGTTACCCTTTCAGCCCAGTCCAGGAACTAGGGAACTTCTCAACATCACTAACTGTTCAGTGATTTCCTATGCACCCAACAAGGCAAGGCATCTGAACGGGAGCCGTTCTCCTGATTTCCAGAGAACATCCATGTACAACTTCAAGCTCAGTCCAAAGAGCAGTGATGGGAAGAAAAGAAGGCCTCAGAGCTGGATAGAGTAGTGCAGGAAACAAAGGCAAAGGCAACAGCAGTAGTAACCCACAGCCTACACTTTGTATCTGACAGTGCGCCAAGAGCTGCCTATGTTAGATTCACTTGCAGTGACCAACATGGCAGCCTTGGCTACCATTCCATTTCAGAGATAGGGAAAGTGAAGAGGAAAGGTGAGATCACATATTCAACAATTCAGGGCGAGGGAATGCTTAAGTGAGGGCTGTAGTGTGTGGAGGACCACCTGGACAATTCTTGAATAAAGAGCAATTACCTCCACTTTGGCTAAACCCAGCCCTGTGTCCATGTACTGATGTGTACAGAGCTGGCTAAGCTATTTTCTTTTCTCTTTAGTTGGCTCAAAGGCTGGCTGAGGTGTTGATGCACAATCTTTAAAGCCAGGTCACAGTCACTGTTTCACCTCACTAACATGGTTGAGCTGGGCGGGATGGCACAACCACCACTCCAGGGTTGTCGACTGGGTTGGAGCCTTGAGAAAGAGGCTATGACTTCGCAGGGCGAAAAAAGCTCACATATCGGAACTAAAGCACCAGCCCCTAAACATTAAAATGTTACCTCAGTTGTGTTATGCAGGTTGGTCTTTCTGCATATCCTTCTCTCTGCATTATTGCAGAGGTGCTTTCTGGCCTCCTACCTAGCCCAGCTCACAGTCTCACATAGCTCCTACCATTCTCACAGTCACCCATGCTCGAGCCACTCCCTTCTTCACAAATTAACAAGATCTGGGTTAGGCCCTGGGCCGAGGCCTTTGTTCTGATAAACTCTCATCTTGGCCGGACTCAGGACTCCTTGGCCTCCCATAATAATAAATATGTCTTAGTGTCTTTATTCTCACTGTAGGTTACACTAGAAATGGTAGATTGGAATTCACTCACTAGAATTCCAATAATGTTTCCATAGGATTACAAATATAACCTTCCCAGACTGTGAGAAGGATGAAAAAGGAACCTCTATAGCACTGCAGTTCTGTTGTTCTCTAAAACCTGTCAAAGAAATAGCTGAGGAAGGCTACCCAGCCAGGAGTAGCTAGAAGGTAAGCCTTGGAAAAAGTACAAGGGAATATATAGCTAGACAGGTCTTATTTTATTGTGTTCATCTCTAGATTGTGCGAGCAGTGAGGGGAAAATGCATAATTCATCATGTGCACCATGAGTAATATTTATTATGACAAATGAGGATTAATTACATAATTCTTAAAGACAAAATGTACAAACTGAGATACCAAATGGTTAACTGATATTAACTCTAATCTCAGACTTTTGATCACCATTCTACCATTCCTTTTCTTCAGGATTAAAATTTGTAAGAACTTTTTAAATAAATACACATGGTATTAACATGTTTGGTAATTCTAAGCTCTATTTTGCTGCCTTTACTCCTGAATATAAGACTTTTCTATTTATTAATACCACAAATGAAACTTTTATTCATCACATAATTTATCATCGAATTTTTAAATAACTGAAAAAATGCACTTTAGGCATAAGTGTTTGTATAAAACTATATATACATATACATATATATATATATATCAACATAGTAGCATATGACAATCTATATAAATATCTTTGATCATAAACACAAATGGAAACAGATAAATATACACAGATAATACCCATGCATATATATATATGAACTTAGCCTATTTTCAATGTTTATGAATATCAATGTTTTATAAATATTAACATTTCAATGTTTCCAAATGTTACAAAAAGCTGTACTGCTGCTGATGTATGATTTTCCTTCTCCATACCTGAAGCTCGTGAAGTTAGGTGTTAATACCACATGGCCTGCTTCTAAAGCAAAAGAATCCCCACATAATTCATAATTATACTAAGCAAATATTTAATCATGTTATCATGCTCCCTAGAAAATATTTGAAGTCATGAAGCTTTGATAAAGTGTCAGCTTATTAGAAGTATATTTTCTAATGAGTGGATTGCCTTATAAGATGACAGGTTATCTGAAGTGTAAACTGCATCTTTCTTTTTTTTCTCTATCTCTCTGTCTGTCTGTCTGTTTCTCTCTCTCTCTTTCTCTCTCCCTCTCCCTTTCTCCTTTTCTCCCTCTCTCTCAAATCAAAGAGCATAATGCACTTTGGAATGAGATCACAGTATCCAGAGAATCTAGCATGTTCACAAATGCCAAAGATCACACATTATAATTTGAGTCTAGATGACATCCAAGTTATCCTTGTCCTACCCTTTGAGGCTGAATGGAACATGGAAACTCTTGGCTCTTTTCTGGCCACAGCTGGAAGCCCTAGGCCTCGTAACTGCTGTGGCGCTCACAGGGCAAGATAAGATCTGCTGAAGATGGTAAGGCACATGGGGAAACTACAGTTTTCTTATTACCACCCTTCTCTTTCTTGTGCTTGCAAGAATCCTTTGTTCTTCTTACTACCACACCAGTGGCCAGTACTATTCCTGGAAACACTCATGGCCCTTCACTCATTGTCCTTGATGCAGAGGAAATCAATAAATACCAAGGTTCTGGGTGCCTTGTGATCTTTTTTTCCTCATGAACAACTGGTCATCCCAGATGCCTGCTGCACCCCATATTTCACAGCACCTGGCAGGATACTGGAGTCCATGCACTGTAGGGTCCCCAGTAACTGGCACTCAATGTGGCCTGAACTCACGATGTTCTTGCCTGCCTGGTTGATTTAGTAGGAGTGTTTTCACAGCATTCGGATCTCATGAGACAATTCTGGAGACATGCAGTGCAGAACTAAGATAAGTGCTTTTTGAGGAGAGTAATAATTTTGCTATGATTAAAACAAAGGTAATCTCTTTCTTTAAAAAAAAATCTTTCTCTGTAAAATCTCTTTCTTTAGAAACTCTTTCTTTAAAATCTCTTTCAAAGAATGTAAAGTACAGAGTGTGAACTCGCAGTATCACCAAAATACTCCAGAAAATAATTAAGTACAGTCCTTGGCTCCTGAAGGTGGGACCTTGGATACTGAAAATTGGGACAAGGTGGGAAAAAAAATGCTTAATGCTGAAAGGCTGGTTTCAGTTTTGCAGTACTTATTAGAGTGATCAGGACATAAGAAGATAATGAAATCCAATGGAAACTTACCCAGCAGATATGGGCTAAACGATGACCCTTAAATAAGGAGAAGTTGCAAACATTAAAATCATTGGTGTCAAGATACATAAAAAAATGGACATTGGGAGCCCTCTTTCAAAGAACTGGTAAAGAATGGTGTAAGGCTCAACAATGCTTCCTTCTTTAAATATGACTGTTAATGCAAATGGAAATACCAACTATGATGCTAGTTCACAAGTGGAATTGTACTGTAAGAGAAAGAAAAAATGATCAAAATTGCCTTATGTTCTGACTATCTTTGCACTAAAGCAATAATCCTTACTTGTGTTCAGATGTAAAGATGAGTCCGAGGAAAATCAGATACCCCTGGTCCTTAAGGCATCAGTATCACCAAGACTGAGGGCACTCTTGCTTGACCTTTGGAGCCTGTGGACAAGGTTTCAAAAACAACCTTCATCAAAGCCTCATTCACTATTATTGAGTCTAAGCTTCCACGCCTTGCCCTTCAGGTTTTGAGGATGGAATTTCTAGACCAGCCTGGGGGAGACCCAGGGTTCTATATCCTTATGAGTGACACCCCAGTAAAGGCTGGTAAATACATTATTATGATATGTTTACATTGGTCATCATCAAAATATTTTCTGTAAATAAAACGGTAAGGTTTTCTCATTAAAAGATGCTCTTGGTGCAAAACTAAATTTAGAAGCAAAAGTTTTCGTCTGGTTATGACAATTCATTATTGGCAATCTCATATTGTATTAAATGTATTCACGCCTACCAGACATACAGGTCTCCTAAGATGTAAAACTGGGATTAGTGATAGTGATAAGCTTTTGCTTTTAGATTCAGATATCTGCCTTTCTCTTGTGCTCCTTCTACAAGAGGAATATGTCAATCCAACATGAGATCGCTTGTCAAAAAATAATCCTTTTAAGAAAAAAGGCTTCTGTGATGTTTGTTATATATGTGTTATTACACTTAGAGGTGCTTAGGCATTAATCAGTCCAGTCAATGTCACAAATCTCTTCAATGACATTGCATTAAAGGATAACAAATTAGGGAATTAACTAGGTCAACAATGGTTGGTGAAGAAAAACAGTCTTCTGCTTATACTTCATATTTTAATGGACTTGACATCCAGATAAAATTATAATAGTTAAACTTATCGCTTCTGCTATAATGTGTTTCTCAGGTTACAAAGGACAAAAGGGTCCATCATACACAACATTGTTTGTAGGCCTTTGCCTAAGACCATAAAAACAGATAATGGACCTGCTTGTATTAGCAGGTCCACTCAACAATCTTTTTTTAAACTTCGTGGAATTAAGCATATAACAAGAACTCCCTGTAATCCCCAGGGACAAGTGATTATTGAAAAAATCTCATTTAACCTTAAAATGACAATTAATAAATCCAAAAGGGGAATCCAGATGTCACCAGAGATGCAACTAGATTTAGCGATTTCAGTTTTCTAGCAATGTCTTGAATTCAGCTGCTGGATCCTCATCGCCCTTTGCCAGGATTCACGGGACAATGTTATTCTTTTTAGCTAAAGGTAATAGGCCTGGAGTCCTAGTTCTTCAGCATGAACTTCAGATAGGTCCATAGAATGGCCCCACCATGCTGGTGACATGGGGAGGAGGGTGTGCTTCTACTGCCATACATAGTGCAGAAATGCTGCCATCCCAATGTGTGCGACCATGGAAAAAGAAAAGGCATGAGACTGTGGTAGTCTCTACCAGCAAGACCAGTCAACCCACTGATGACAGTGCTTGCCTATGTGACACTGGAGGAGGCCCCAGCTCCACCTGTGCTGCCTGCTGCTCTGGATGTGAGCCCAGGAACCATGAGAAAACTGACGAAGTCAGCACAAGAAGCTGGGATGCTGGTGACACCACAGGGCTTTCTGCATACCCCTGAAAATGTGTTCACCGCTATGATGGCTGTCATAGCCTGCACTGCTTGACTAACTCCTGTGACAGGACGA
>RJWT010032740.1:0-14052 GCA_004365215.1 Cuniculus paca | reverse complement strand
AACACAACCACCAAGAGTAAATTATGTCATACAAATATTGCACTCATTGTAAAGCCCTATGTGCTGCATTAGCCTTAGTGAGGCAGCTACACAGCATTGTGGTAGTAGTGCACTCTAAATTGTAGTAAACAGAACTAATACACATTAGGATAGATCATTTTCTTACACTAATTACCAAGGTACTGCATTTTCCCTAAAATAATTGCCATGTGCTTTCAAGAATTATAAGGAACAACATCCGTCTCCCATTTGTTGGCAGAAAGAGAGCTCAGCAGAGGCCTCTCTGATGACCGAGTGACCACTGAGAAGCGCTCTACATTTCCCCTCACTGGAGAATGGCATTTCTTTGCCCAGGTCCCACACAATGGTCAGAGGTGGAATCAGCCTTATGGAGGTATGGAGTTCTTGAAGGCATCACATCCCAGAAGTGACCGGCAGAAAGGAAAGAGCACCTATGACCTCTGCACAAGTTTTACTCACTCCTTTAGACGGGAGTGGGGAGGGAAGCACAACCCTGACAAAGTGAACACCAAGTTCAGGAGGAGAGGGAAAGAAGCATTTTCTTCCGAGACAGATCTTGGCACCTGTTGCTAAAACTGCTCCCCCAGATTTTAAAATAAATGTCATTCCCCTGAAAGTTTGGCAGCTGCCATGAAAGCATAAGTAGGTAACTTGAAATTTAGTTTTTCTAATCCCACTTAAAATGAGAAAGAACTTTCCAAAATCATATTATTCACCAGGAAGGACTGCACTTCCCAAGTCCAAATGCTCAAGGCCAGTCATAAAGGGTAGGACCTCTCCTTTTTCCAGAAATGACAGTCATTTCCTGTCTTGGTTACTTTTCTCTTGTTGCTGGGACAGAATACCTGACACCCAAAGTGAAGCAAAGAATGGTTCATTTAGCTCACAGTTTCTGGAGATTTTAGTCCATAATTAGCTGGCTCCAAGGCAGGATGGCGTGGCACTAGGGCAACACTTCATGGCAGCAGCCAGAGCAAAAAGGGGGAAGTGCAAGCCTCTTCTCCTCCCTTATATTGTACACAGGTCACCCACCCCCCCAGCTGGTGTAGCATTCACAAATTCTCCCTACCCTCCTTTGCACAGGTTGAGGATATTTACAAAGTAAAAACCCTGGCTGCCTACTGAGTCTCTCAGTTAAACTTCTAAACTGCTCAAGTTGACACAATTTGTCAACCATAACTATCCACCCCTTGGCAACTTGGCAACCAGAAATATTTCTTTAAACCAGCCTCCAGATACCAAGGCATGCTAATTCTTACTATTTTGCAACTTGAACATTATAACACAGCTTAAAAATCTTTCAGAACCAGCATTAAGTCTATCAACATTATATTACATTAGAATCATAATGTTCTGTCCTTGGCCCCCCAAAGTCTCATGCACATCCATTTATGCAAAAGGCATTCAGTCCATCTGCAAGAGTTGCCAAAGTCCTAACAGTTTCAGCATTGCTGAAAAGTTCAAATCCCAAGTCTCCTCCAAGATGGAAGGAAAACCTTAGATGCAAGTCCCTGTACAAATGAAAACAAAGTTAAACATTTCCAACTTGCAATGGCTCAAAATAAATATTTTTATTCCAAAACTTACAAACAGGAGGGTACAAAGGATTGGGACAAAAGCAAGTCCAAAATCCAGCAGGGGAAATGTTAAGTCCTGTAGTTGCACAACCAGCATCTAAAGCCATCTGTGGCAAATTGTGAGCTCCAAAGGGCTTATGTGGTTCCACCCCTACGGCATTTCTGGTGGTTTTAGCTCATACTGTTTCTCTCTTGGGCTTGCTCTGCTCAATATTTGCAACTTTCCTTAGATGATCCACACTCCTGGCTTTTTTAAACTTCTGGGTTCTCCATTGCTCCGTTGGCTTCACACTCAAGAGCTTCACATACTTCTCTCTGAGGGCCATGCTCCCTGGCCTCCCAGGCCTTCTGAAATTGAGGTGGAAGCCTTTTCAACCTCAGAACTTGTGCATTCTGTATGCACCTAAAACCAGCACCATGTGGATCACGCTAAGGTCTGCTGCCAGCTAGAGCTGTAGCCAGGCTTTCCTCTTTCTTGGTTGTAGGGGTCGAGTGACTCAATTGCTGAGCACTCTGAACCTGATTCTGAGGAACAGATTCTTTATGCTACCGCCATTCTGGAACCTGGTACTGTCACCACTGCCATTCTGGAACATGGTGTTCTGAGGCTTTCTCCTCAAACAAAGTCTTTCACTTTTGCAGTTTTGAGGCTGCAAAGCATGGGGACCCACTGCTTCTTCCCATGATACCCACAAGCCATCATTTTATTTTTTAGTTCCTTCTCAGCAATGGAGATCGCAGCTCTGTCTTTACATTCCACAGCTTTACAGGAGCTTCCATTCTGGCCAAACTCACAACATTTTAAATCACACTACTGGGCTCTTTGTTCTTGATTCACAACATAAATCTGGCCAAAAGCCTCCAACAATAGGCATGCCATGGCCTCAACATTCAACTGCCTTGAAATTTCTTTTCCCAGATTAGTTAGTCCACCATCCTTAATCTCAGTCTCAGGCAAAGTCTCTGGGCATGAGCAAAATGCAGACAAACTTTCTGCCAAACCATAACACATATCGTCTGGAGTCCAACAACCAATACAGTCCTTTTTCCCAGCAGGAACCTCCTGAACCTGGTCTTTACCAGGAGGGCTTCTATCAGTCTTCTGGTCTCCTGAGCTCTGACCAGAATCTCCCCTACAGAACAGCCTAAGCTGTTCCAGGGCTTCTCTTTCAGGCAACATCTCTGAACCTTTCCAAACTCTTCCCACAAGTCATTCCCAAAGGCTCTTGAGCCACATGGTCAGATACAGTCACAGCAAGGACCCCGCTCCTGATACCAAATTCTGTCTTGGTTACGTTTCTCTTGTTACTGGGACAAAACACCTGACACCCAAAGTGAAGCAAGTAAAGGTTTATTCAGCTCACAGTTTCTGGAGATTTCAATCCATAATCAGCTGGTTCCAAAGCAGGGTCGCATGGCACTGGGGCAACACTTCAAGGCAGCAGCCAGAGCAAAAAGGAGGAAGTGCAAGTCTCTTCTCCTCCCTTATATTGTATGCAGGCATCCCACCCCCACCCCAAGGCTGGTGTAGCATTCACAAAGTCCCCCTACCCTCCTTTGCACAGGATGAGGATATTTACAAAGTAAAAACCCTGACTGCCTGCTGAGTCTCTCAGTTAAACTTCTAAACTGCTCAAGTTGACACAATGTATCAACCATAACATCCCCCATAGACAAAGCCAAGAGAAAGGAGGAGATATCTGGTTCACTGTTTGGGGGCATAGGGATGGAAGATAGTAGAAGTTCTAATAAATTAGGGATGATAGGTTTTCTATTCTTGCATCCCTCAGTGCCAAGGATGATATTGTCAATATATATTTGTTCATCAAATGATCACGTAGTCTAGAATTAACAGAAATCAATCAGGTAAGAGAAGCCCAGACCCTAGGAGAATATTTAAGTAAACACAACCTCTGCTACTTTTTCTGCAAGGTTGGGTCTTCTCATCCATTCTGTCTATGGAGCACAGCTTTCTTCTCTGAAAGAACTTCAAAAAGAGGTCATCAACAGCAACAATAAAAAATGTCCAAGGCAACAAAGGTAGGGACACACAAGATGCTACACAGAGTTAAATAAACTCCACTCTAAGGCACAGATCTACATCATCTTGGTTTATTCCTCAACAAGCCTGAAAAGTAGCTTTTAAGAACCTCAGGTGGCCATAAGAAAACTGAGAATGGAAGAGCTTGAACCAATTGCTCAAACCCTCACACCAACCAAGCCTGAGCAGAAACATGAGCTCAATGGCTTTTCTGAAAGCCATTGCTGAGTTCTCTCCTTTACACCCTGGGTATATCGGCAACTAGCTGACAAAGGTCAGAAGCTATGGCATGAGACAAAGATAAAAAACAAAAACCAAGGCACAAAGGAAAAGGCATGGAGGGGCAGGAACATAGCAAGACATTTTAGCAAAAGAATACTACAACATCAATGCACTCAAACAGTTGGGCATAAGTTTCTTAGTGTCTAACAAATTCCCACATCTCATTCTAGGGAAGATCTCAATGCAACAGAACAAATAATTTCCAAGAACTGCACAGGAAAAAGAATTGACCTGGGGTTCTTTCAGTAACAAGCATTAAACAATATAACAAATAACTCTTGCATAAACTTGCTCTATGGTAGGTTTTCCCCCCTCCTTTCTCATGGTCAGTCCTTAAGAAAGAAATTTCAATCACATTTCTTTATATCTGTTTATAGAAACTACAACTTTCTTAGTCCTTCTATTTACGTCACTGGGCTGAAAGAGAAAGCAGAAACTCACCAGATTACATTGCTCTTAATGTTATGATTACTATAAGTAATAGCATTCTTACTACCATGCTCTGTGCTTACTACATGTCGAGAACCATTCTTCATGCTCTCTGTACTATTTCATTCAACCAATATAGAAGCTCTGTGAAATGGGCATTAGATTTCTCCAGGTTAAAAAAACCATTCAGGAAACTGGGCACCTGAGCAGTTACATAACTCACCTACCAGGTTTGCATCCAGAAAACAGCAGAACTGGGATTTGAATCCAAGTGGGTTTGACAACAAGGCCCATTTTTTAGCCACAGCTAAATGGAGGATGCCTGGTTTTGTAAGTATTAATCGTACCTTTTGACAAGCTGCATGTTCCCATTTTAAAAGAGTGATTGAAAGGCTCGATATAGCCCATTAATTTTATACCCACTTGTATCAAAATCTCTTCAATTCCCTTTGCAGCTTTTCTGCTTTCATTTTAAACTCTTCTTCCCTCCACTGCTCTTGCCCTCCATGTACACACATGGAAATGAAGTCCACAGGCTCCTTCTAGCCAAATCTTTCAACATTTGAAGAGCCTGTGAAAGCACACCCTCTGCTTGTAATTAAATAATATTTAATTCACACAGAACTTTCTGAAAAATTCAAAGAGACTTAGGTACTGTTAATCAGATCCTCTTAGTAACAAAATTATTGCTTATCCCTAATTGTGACCACTTTGGGACGACAAATTAGCAAATGCCCTAATCCTAGAATCTGAAGGACATTGATCCTATTCTATCCTCCCTTAAAACCAAAGGCTACTAAAATAAAGCCAAACAAAAGAGCAAACTCTGTGTGCACAGCAATTTAAACAATATAAGAAAAGCTATGTTATCCCGTTATAGGAGCTAATAAGTATAGTGACAGTATTTAACAATTATTAAATATATATTATGCACCAGTTGATACACTAAATGTCTTTACACAGATTATTTCTTCCCTCAATACTGAATCATATCACAGATTCAATGCAGATGGAATAAATTTAACTCCTGCGAAGTACAGAAAAAATGATAGATGAGGACAGAAGAGAAAGAAACTAGATGAGCGTAGTAGAAATAAGTCACAAATATCTAATGATTCCTAGTCAAAAAATGTTTACCAAATTCCTGCATGAAACAGAATTCATAGATTAAAAATAAATTCAGTTACAATAGAATATTTGAAATGAGCTACACTCTGCTTGTTTTAGTTGCTGAATACATTCTTTTCCTAATTTATCAGCCAGGGGCTGTTATTATCAGTTCCATTTCACAGATGCTCAAACTGAGTCTTGAAATAGCTAAAAATAACCTGCAAAAGGCTGCACCGCTTTGCAGGGTTTGAACGAAGCCCAGGTTGACCGCTAAATTTAAGTCCTTTTAGGATTGTTCTTCAACTACCTCTGTGGACACAGACTACTAAAAAGTCAACCAAGCATTTAGAGGACAGGAGGAAGCAAGTATTTTTTTTTTCCTAAATAGCACAGCAAAGCAATGATAGTGGCTGGATTGACTAGGATGCCATTCAATACCCTTAGGAGTAATTTTCTCAGTGGTATCTGAGAGGCTTAAAACAATCCATCAGACACCTTTTCCTTCCTAAAGGGACTTCACTATTAAAAAGGTTGTCGTTTATGTTTGACAATTTCTCCTGAGGTTAAAAAAAGAAAGAGCAGAAGTTGCCAGAAAAGGGAAATTGGAGATAAAATGTCCCAGCCTGGTCAGAGGCTCAGGCCATGAGCTAGTACTAAGCTGAGGATTAGAATCCCAGGCACCTCATTTCCAGGTGAACATTCTTTGCACTAACATTCTGGCCATTTTCCCTCTGTCTTGGCTTAACAAACTCATCCTGCTCCTGCCCATGTAATCCCTGTGTTGTAGACACTAACCAGTTAAAGGCTCCTGAGCAGATTTAAAATGTTCTGAAGCTCCAGGAGCACAGAGTTCTTTTGATCCTCCCTGGAAGATTCAGCAGAAAATTTTAAAGTACAGCAGTCGCAAAGAACTACAGAAAGGAGCAGTTCCGTTTCCTGGGGTAAAAGCGTTCCAGGGGGTTAAGGGGAGAAGTAGTCTATGGGGAAGTAATCGTCTCGCTAATAAAATGGGCTTACTTGATAGAAATAAACCTTTACAAATATTGGGCAAAGAAGGGGAGAGAAATAACATTACTACTAATAATGTACCACAGTCATCGTTTTTTAGGCAGGCACAATGCTAGCCATACTACATGTGTTCAGTTTACAACTAACAATGATCTGTGAGGTAGTTCTAGTAATTTAATTTCTATAGATGAAAGAAAAGAAAATGAAAGAAGTAGTTTTTTTTCCAGGGTCATAAAGGATAATAACTTGGACTTCTGGATCTCTATCTTAAGTCTGTCCAATTTTAAAGGACATTGCTTGCAATATGCCCCAGTGCCTCAAGACTGAAGATATAGCAGCAAGCAAGAATGCAAGAGGCAGGAGCATACATGAATAAAATGCATAAAATGCCGTGAGAAAGAAAGAAGCTTACAGCACAAGAGAAGAAGTTAGGCAAACTCTTCAGAAGGGCTTCAGAGACCAACAGCGATGACAGTGACTAAGTCAGTGGATTTAGTCACTACTGTATTCAGAGAAGATGAAGATAAGAGCAAAAAAGAAAGAATAGAAATTAACAAAGTAGAGACAGGATCACACCAGCCTTGGAACAGCGACCAACTTAGTCCAGGAAGGATTTCTGGCCAAAAAAAAAACACATGTACAAGAGTAGGTCTGAAATTGATAGTGCTCTACCTAAATTAGCGGTTTAATATAATGTAGTGTGAATCAAAATCACTGTGATACAATCAGTCTCTCACTGTGGCAGTTCTTGTTACAAATATTGATCATATTATAACTGAGGTCTGAACCAAGCCTAAGAGAGCATCTAGAAAAGGGCTGGCATGTTCCGATTGGTCCTATTGATGTCCTGGGATACCTGGTAAAAAGTCAAGTGAGGAAGTCATGCTGATGGATTTCTTGGAAAAGAGAACCCCCTACACACACATACCTCACCTGCAGGGAATCCTTTGCACGTGTATTTTTCACTTTACAATCCCTCTGTGACCTCCAAAACACAGTCCTCTTTTAAAGACTCGACCATTTTATCACATCATTGTCCTGGTTACTCGCTCTCAACAGTACAGCAGCTGAAACTCGTACTACCTTAGTTTTTCACAAAGAGATCTTTACTCTCCCCTTCATGACTGCTGCCCACCACCCCCTCATTTTGATCCTGGCATTCTTCACTTCCTTGCTATCCACAAACTTAGAAATCCCACTTCTCCTTCACTGTGCAAATTCTCCCAATCTCTAGAGTCCCTTCTGAAGCTGGTCACCCAGAGAGGGAGCTAAATTCTCTCTGAGCTCCACCACAGATCCCCTCTTCCCTCCTCTTCCTAATTGTTGTGTATCTGCTTATCCCTCTAGTAGACTGTAGGGAGGAAATGAGTGGCATTCAGTTTTATATGCTCACTGATATGCTGAATGAAACAATGAGGAATCCCTCTTAGCAATCTACAATACTTTAGAAGGTGAGGTAAACTCTAGCCAGCCTTACAAAGAACATGGGACAGTAAACCAAACCTGAAGATCCTCAAAGGCGTGAAAGACTATATGTGCAGCAACTGTTACAGAAGCTATGCAGAAACCATGCGCTTGTCATCTTCAGAGGGCAAGACAGGACAGGACAGGAAAGACAGTCCCCAGGTGCCTGCATGTTGTAGTTTGTGAGCACTGTCCCAGCTGTGATGTTTTCTACCTCTGATGATGGAAGATGTTAGAGGTTAACAATCACAGAACTGTTACATGTACTTTTCAATACCATGAGGTAGGCATCACCCTATTTAAAATTCAAAGTCCAAAATCACACAGGAAGTGAGTAGTGGCCATGGTTCCAAATCACGTATGATGACAGCAAGACCTAAGACAATGGCTTCGGCAGATGAGAAAATTCAGATCCCTACTGGCTTGAGTGTGACAAGGGTTTCCCAGCCAAAATTGCACAACAGGATTCCCATGCAGCAAGTCTGCTACTTCTCAATCCCAGAGACAGGATGACGTGACCTTAGTTTATCAGATCAGTCCACAGGGCCTGGTGTGCACCAACCTTTCCTCTTCTCCTTTATCTGCCCACTCCCCTGTGTCTCATCTAAAACTGCTTCCTAACTTGCTCATTTCTCCAGAAAGAGGGAGAGAAAGAGAGAAAGAGAGACAGACAGACAGACAGACAGACTATATAAAGGAAACCTACAATGATCTAGGCAAGGAGTGAGCAATTTATTTTTTGTATAGGGCCAGTGAGAGCATGAAATCACTCATCGATAATAAATACATGAAGGGGCATGACTGTGTTCCAATAAAACTTTATTTACACAACTAGGTGCACAACTAGATTTGACCATGAGTTAGACTTTGCCAAACCTTGGTATAGGCTAAGGGCATAAATAAATTTGATCTCAGGTGCCACCTTGAATCAATTAGGAGCCGGCTTCATAGAGCCTGTGTTCAGAAGATTCTGGATGGGCTCAGCAGGAAAGATGTCATGCTCAAATGGTGGTGTCTGCTTCAGGTGTCAGAACAGTCATATGTATGCCATATTTTCCACCTTTGATTCAATTTTCAGTGATTCTAAAGAAAGAGTTGATGAAATGGCATAAAGTCTTTAAGTAGCATGGAACCCACTGAGCCACCTCTCAGCCACTATTTCTTTCCCTAGAAAATTTTTTATCTCTTCTTTTCCAAAAAAGTCACAAATCAGGGACCCAGGATTTGGAAAAAGAAGAAAGTGAAAAAGCCTTATCTATAGACAAAAATCTAAAAGTAAATCACACTTTGAGTAGTTGGATTAGGCAAAAGTCCTTTTTTAATCTAAAGATTGTGCGTCAGATTACACAGGATTAAGAAAGCATCCCACTCTTTCTGTACAAAAGCAACTGTGTAGCAGGTGGGAATTGTTTTTCTTTTTGAAACAGACTCACCATTAATAACTGCCAAGAAAGCTCTTTCTACTAGCATTGCTGTAGTCGACAATAGAGATGGCTTAAGACATGTACTTTAAGTTAATATTGAACTTGCAAGTAAATACATAAAGCTTCAGTGCTATAAAGCTAATTTAAAAGGGACATTTCTCTTTATAGTACCCTAGAGTATTACAGACTCTCTGATATGCTTCTGCCATAATGTAGGATTCATTAGAGAACTCAAGGCATAATTGTCTACATCAGTACATATGGGCCGACTGGATAAATCGTCTAAATGAATTGGCTAATACAACTTCAAGTCCTGGGCTGGAAGGATGGTACATATGCCATGTTTTCCTCCTGACCCCTGGCAGGTAGGCAGGAGACTTGAGACTGGATTTCAGCTATGAGAATAGCACAGATGGGAATTCAAAGGGAATTTCCTGAGTGTGATAATTTCCACACACACAAGACAATTTCTACTTTTCAATTTTATACCCCCAAAGAATGGAAAATGATAAAATAAGTTAAATCATGCTCGCATAAAGCATACATGTGTTTTTATATATACAAAATAGGTAATTGTACTACTAATCTCTTGTTCATCAAAAAGAACAGTTTGTGTTTTCATTGTTAGATTGATCATTTTTTCATACATGTGTATTTTTAAAATTTATGTCATAATTATGGGTATTAGCTATTGTGATCAATATTTTCTCTCTCATCTTATCCATGATGGAAATTTTAAAGTTAATTAGGAAAATGTGCATAATTTGATATCAGATATATAGCAAATATATAGTACTTTTTTTTCTCTTTTCTTTTATTTCTATTTTTTATCATGTTTTCACAATTTCCATTCTGTATAATGGTAGGATAAAGACACAAAGTAAAACAGAAAGAGTAAAGTAAGAACTATGCAAAATGATATCTTCCTAATCAATGACAGACTATGTGATCACAGGAAGCTCAAGTAACACAATTTTTACACTAAACTTAGTACCAATTTTACTGACAATTTTAGGAGAGTAAAAAAATGCAGAGTCTATTGGCCAGATATAGATGTAATTTTGTCTGTTTAAGATTTCTGTGCATTATCATTCATAAAATATGTATGACTTTATTGACTTCTTCAGGAGAATAAGAGGGTTTTTTTCCCTCTTTAGGATATAAAAAGTCAGGGAAAAGTTGAGGAGTCAATAACACTGATCCTAAATGCTGCAGGAGCTTGACGAGTGGCCTATATTTGAATGTTTTGATCTCCTTTAGTTGTTGTCAAGTTTGAGGACTGTTTCAATGATTTCAATTCCAAACGGGATACAGTGACTAAAATCAGAAATGAAGATGCTTGATTTATTATGTACAGTGCACATTGTGATCAACCTACAAATACACATTTATTTATTACACCAAAAAGAGGTGTCTATCATCACCGGGAACCCAGGAGATTCTTTTGCCCATGTTTTATTTGGACTGGTAACAAACAACAAAGAAAGCAGCATACGTAATCCTTACAGCAAGTGTATATCTACAAGAATACCCAGGGCTTCTTCCTGAGCCACTTGCTAAGCCTTGGTATTCCCTGCCCTCTTCTGTGAAAGTTAGCGCTGTATTAGATGTTGTTGAACATATTTGATATGAAAGCGTTGTGTGTTTGCTACCAGTATCTAACGAGTCTCTCCCTCAGAGTTGCCAGCAAGGTGCTGATTAATTAACTGAAGTAGTGAAGCTGAATCATGCAACAGCTGTTTAGAGAATTGTCATTAACTTGGTCTCCTTTCCTGTCTATTAGCTTTCTTGCAGTGATCCCACTAAAATGCAAATCCGGAAAGCTAGGCATTAGAACCTCCCTTAACCTCTGGGCCTTCCGGAATGAAGAAAAAAAACAAAAAAAAAGATGTGAAGGATTGGGATTGAGTTTTGTTTGCTTTGCTTTGCTTTGTTTTGTATTGAAACAGTACGAGAAGCTAAAAGGAAGTAAGGGATTTTGGAAACTTCATAGAAACAGTTCATCTTGCCACCTATCTTTGGCAGGTGACAACAGTATAGCTGGTTGAACTAAATGACAACTGGAAATTGCAGGTCTCGTGCGCTTTCTGAGCAGTCCGGCCCTTTGGCCATCTGTCTCCGGGACCTCCTGGTGGTGGAAAGTAAAAGGCATTGTGCAGTGGCTAGCGAGGGCCTGCAGAAAGCAGGGAGAGGTGGATGTAGCTGTTTTTCTGGAATGATGACAGTTGGCGAAGGACTCCAACCTGTGGACCTCAGTTGCCCCAAGAACAAGGGGGATTATTCAAAGGAGCAGGATCTGTATCAAGCAGCAGATTGGAGGGAGTGTCGAGCTGATGAGACACCAGCATCTCCATTAAACATTCTGTGGCCACTCTAAGAAAAATGACAGGGTTTTCTTTAACTTCCTTCCTTCCTTTCTTCCTTTTTTCTTCCTCTCTTTCCTTCTTTTTTTTTCCTTCCTTTTGTTCCTACTTCTTTTCTTCACTCCAATCTTCCCTCCTTTGAAGAAGATTCTTTTGTTCTCTCCCTCCTTTCTCTCTTTTCCCTCCCTTCTCTCTTGTCTTCCTTCTTTTTCACTTCTCCTTTTTTTCATATATGTTTCTAAGTCTACCTGCAGATTTTGTGGAAGGCCACATGTCTACCACATGTGGGCCAAATTAATTCATAACACGGACTGTCACCATCTCATCCCAGGCATCCCCGGTAACCCCTGCTAAGCTCTGCTTATTCCCTCTGACATGAATCGCAGAGACTTGCTAAGAGAGAGCTCGATGTTAACACTTTCTGTCGCTGTAATGGTCACCCTTTGCCATTTCATTTGACGTGGCTTCTATTCATGTCGGACTCACTTTATCAAAGAGCTAAGGAATTTTCAACTTGCAAAATAAGTGGAGATTAAAGACGTGCTTAAATAGCCCATAATCGGGTCATCGGGACATATAATAAAAGAGCCACATACATCCTCAAAGTGCAGCAGGTGCTTTTTCTTTTAATGAAGCAGATAAATGCAGAAATGGAGGCATTGATACAGACAGAGCATCTGCCTCATGATAAAATTAAGTCTTGTGACAGAAATAAATCACTGTGGGGGAGAATGTAACCCATTATCCAATAGGATTTTTTCTTTCTTTCTTATGTGACAGGACTTATTGGATTCCCCAATGCCAGGCAGCTAAGTGCATCCACAATTTGATGATAAATCAGAAAGACTGCAGGATTTGAAATTTAACAACTACTTATTTTTCTGTGATGTAGAGATAAGGGAAAAATTTTGGTGAGTAACTGTTAAATTGGGAATCTCCTTTTTTTCCCTGATAATCTGATCCTCTGATTCTGTGTCACATCATCACACAATGCCAACAACCAGCAGTAAGTAAAATAGATTTTGGACTAAGATAAATAAGGGAACTACTTATCTTTCCCTTCCTTTCCCAATATTCAGTTTTATCTAAAGAGTGCCATAGAAAGGTTACTTTTTGACATAAAAATATACTGCTCTTATTACACTTCCCTTTTTATCCCCTTCAATACTTCTTTTTACTGGCAATAAAAGCATGTTTTTCTTTTTAAACCATTTTCACATTTGAACAATAGAAAAAGAAAGTCCATCTATCATGTTATAACTGCACAGGATCTCATAGCACTCAGGATTATTTTGCCATGTTTGGTAAATGTGAATTGCAGAAGCATACCCTCATGTTTTAATGATTTTCTTTATTATGCCTTGCTATTAATTAGCAGGAGTGGGGGCAAATGATTCATCTCTCAGGCATGCACTGTTATTTTCCACACTATGTCTGTAGAGCACCTCGAGAGCTTTGCTAACCCTTACAGCAGCCACAACAAGTTCCCAGGGTGAATAATATAGATCACCCTTGTAAGGAAGGGGTAGAGAGGAACAAATGATTTTTTCCCCCTCCTGGTAATTTTTTTAGTGAAAACGTGGTACTGTATATCTTTAAAAGTAACCCTATCCATTATGCACAAGCATCGTAGCAATCTAGCCACTAGCATCCCAGAGGACATAAGAAACAGAATATTTTAAGTCTGGGGATATTTCCAAAGCCAGGTTTGAGTCAGTTTTCTTGTAAAGGAAATCAAGCTCATGATAAAGCTGTTACGGCTGATGTTTTTGCCTTACATCTTCCTTCGTAAAGGAGTGTAGGTGGGGTTGGTTGAAGAGGCATTAAACATTGATCACTGGTAATTACAGGAATCCCCTTCAGGAGCTTTGGTTGCCACGGGCTCAGCCTGTCTTCAGAAAGAGCTAACTCCATGTGACAGTGCAAGAAAAGCTGTTAAAGAACTGTAAACTCGTACTGTTGGATACAAACCCTTAATTAGAGTGTGCTACCAAATGATGCTCTTCGAGTATCCCGAGAGATTTAGTGAAGCTATTAGTCCAAAATGAAGGGAGATAATCCGCCAAATCATGCATCAAGCACAAAACATATCAAGAAACAGAGCGAGGTGACATACAATCAGGCAAGTGTCATGACCATCAGGAAGAGAGTCATTTGAGGTGGCTTGTTATGTTGCACATGAAGCAGTTGAGAAAAACAAAAATAAAAAGGGAGAACTCAAAATCAAGCATTTCTGGGAATGCCTGAAAATCTGGAACTTGCTTCTGCTCTAGAAATTCACTTCAACCTGATTCATCATTTCCAGAGAACAAAAACCACTGAGCTCCTCACAA
>RJWT010032739.1:0-14057 GCA_004365215.1 Cuniculus paca | reverse complement strand
TCTTTTTTTAACACCAATGTCGACCAGCCATTCACGAAGAAGCATTTGTTGGCCTCCACTTAGTCAGACTGCAGTCACTGAGTTGGGCTGTGTTCACACCAATAGACTGTGGATGGAAACATTGCACACCCCTTTCAACCTGGCCTAAAGCCCAGGCAGACCTCCATGTGTCTGCGGCCTACATGGAGGAGGCGACTCAGCAAGCTGGAGGGCCCTCAGCCCCCAGGCCACAGACTGGAGAGTTACAGCTATCCAGTCGGTCCCGGGCTGTGACGTGAACCAGAAATAAATGTCCACGGGGCTGAAGCACTTAAATTTCTAGGTTTATTTTTACGGGGTCTTACCCAACACTCATAAAATTTATAATTAAAAATGTAGAACAAAAAGTGTGCATGAGCACCAAGATAAGATGTCTTGAGATCAGAGACGGAAAGGAAAGAAACAGAAGCCACCCCAAGAAGTATGATAATGGCACAGGAAAGGACCAGAGAACCAACGACATCGCCCTTACCAGGGTGGGGACAAATGTGAATTAATTAATGAATTAATGAAATTAAGCCTTATTTCATGAGATCTCAGACTCAGTAATGACTTTTAGAAAAAAATTAAAATTGGAGAAAATTCAGAAGAGTGCTTTGGAGAGAGAAAACACAGTAGGTGCGAGTGCTTGATTGAATGAAAGGAGAGAACGTGGTTCAGCTTTCCCAAACACGCATGAAAACCAGACTCTCCTGCAGAGCTCAGGGAGCCCTGGGGTAACCCACACCCATTCTGTGTCTCCCAGCTGTGAAAAGAGAACCTGGAGCTTTGGTGTTGCCTTCCACAGACAAATCTCAAGGGCAGTGTATACGGTTCGGCAGGAACTGGAACTAGAAACTCCTACACCAGTCAACACCTTCTCCCCAGCTGCCGTGTTGCAAAACTACAGAGAAAAACAGCAGCCCGGCTGCTCCCTGAGTTTAATCAGCCTTAGAATGCAGTAACCCACAATGAAATTTCAGGATGGAATCTGTCCTAATGGACCGTTCGCAAACACAATATTTGTGGAGAAACATTTTCTTTAATTACTTGTGGTGAGGATATTTCTCAACCTGTAAATGCTCAGGAAATAAACTTCTCAATGAAATTTCCCTAGAGACTATACACATAATAACATCATTGACTTCAGCTAACACTAATCAGTATTAATGCCTTCAATCACTTCAGTCAATCATGATTTCAGAGGATCACAAAAGTTACTCTACCTTCTAACAACAGAGGGATAAGGGGAGAACTGTCTACCTGTAGGTTCTGGCACCCAGGGCCCCTCTCCCCCTCGGTGACCTTGCCAGTAATGAAGGTGTCCCCCTGGGAGGCTGCCGCCCAGTCCCCAGCCAGCCATTAGCTCTTTGCAAGTATTGATCTGCATGCAGCATCTGAGGTTCCAAGCGGGACTTAAATGCAGCTTTGGAAGGTATCTCAAGGCGAGCCTTAGAATTGTAACTTTTGAAAGGCTGCCTGAAGCCATAACAACAGGTCCGGCACAGTCTGCGACCTCTCTTTTCAAGGAACACGTGCTTTATTATCTCAGCTACAATATCCCAAAGCGCCTCACAAGTCTGGGAGAGAAATTTCCAAATAACGAGCAATTTTCAACCATGATCTGTAGAAATTGACACATTTCTCTCTGCTCTGAACTTTTTCTCTCTCTATCCAGATATGTTAAGTGAACTGACATTGGAAGTGAAATATAAATTAAATTAGATTTGCCTTTTCCCTTCAGGGAGTATCACTATAAATAAACTGCCGTGAAGCCAACTGTGTCCCATTACAACATGTGAAAAAATACTGCAACCAACCACCTGTTAAGCAAAATGGTTTGTTCTTCCTAAGAGCTACATGTCACAGAATTATTTTAGTACAACAATATTAGATTATCCCATAATTTCATTAATTGCCTTCTGCCCTGGTACCCAATAGGTAAATATAAAGCATAGCCTGCTTTCACATGGGAAAAGCTTTCATGATCTTACAATTCTTTCTGGTACTGTTATTAGGACTGGGCAGTTGTTACTGTCTTCTCAGTTTGCAAGTGAGAAAAGAGAAGTGTAAATGAGAGGAGGCCTGTCCACAGTGCTAATGGACTCAGCAGCCCAGGCTTAGACATCTGGGGACCACTAAGGGCAGACCTCAATGGCCTGACTCCTAGCCTACCGCAAACACTGAGGAGGCAGAGTGGGGAGATGGAGGGACAGTGGTCACCAGGTATGAGAGCTCACCTGGGTAGGAAGATAAGCTCTGTAACAGCCCAGAAGGATAACAATGGGAGACAACCATCACTGGAATATTTCAAAGGAGCTAGTAAAGAGGAATTTGGATGTTTCTGATGCACACAAAAAAGAAATAAATGTTTAAGTTAATGTTAATTGCCCTGACTTGATCATTGTAATATATATTATTTAGAGGGACATATAGATCATGCTCTACCTCATAAATAAGTGTAATTATATGACAATTAAAAATAAATATATGTAGTTTTTAAAAATCTAAAACACAAGCCCAGAAATGCTTTCATACAATGTGGTTATATCCTGTGGTTTTCATTAGATTAAATGATCAGGAGTCACTGGCCTGAGGCTGTCTGTACTTCCAGTTGTTATACAAAAAATAGCAATTTGAAGTGCAAGTATAAAAACTGAGCTTTAGCCAATCACCAATAGGATAGTCTCAGCCAGTTACAAGCAGCCATCTCATCATGCTAGGCCCGTATGAAAGATCTAAATACTAAAACAGAATCGTTAAATCTGCTGGAAGATTGAATAGGTAGAACTCATGAAGACACTGGTGTAAAGACTTTATGAGAAAAACCCTGATCACACCCAAACTATCACAAAGAATCAACAACTGGGATCTCATCTTATTAAAAAGCTTTTGCACAGCAAGAGAAACCACCAACAGAGGAGACAACTCACAGTGTGGGAAAAATATTTGCCAGCTGTTCCTTGGATAAAGGATTACTATCAAGAGCCTATAAAGAAGTCAAAAAATCAGAGCACCAAAATTTAAAGACCCAATCCAAAAATGGGCATCTGAAATGAATACACACTTCTCAGATGAAAAGGTACAAATGGCAAATAAATATGTGAAAAAATATTCAACATCACTGGTCACTTGAGAGATGCAAATTAAAACAACCCTGAGATTCCATCTCCAGAAAGAATGGCTGTTATCAAGAAATCAACCAATAACAAATGCTGGCGGGGCTGTGAGGAAAAAGGAACCCTTCTCCACTGTTTATGGAAGTGTGCACAAATGCAACCACTGTGGAAACCTGTGTGGAGATTCCTCAAGAAACTAGGACTAGAGGTTCCATTTGACCCAGTATCTTCCCAAAAGAATTAAAAGCATCATACAACAGTAATACATACATTTCCATGTTTATAGCAGCAGTTTGTAATGGCCAAATCTTGGAAACTACTCAAATGCCCATCAACTGGTGAGGGATATAGGGGTTTTTAATACAATGGAGTACTACTCTGCCATAAAAAAGATAAGCTCAAGACATAACTAAATAAATGGATGTACCTTGAGACCACACTCTTAAGTGAAATAAATTGGACACATATGTGTGAATCCCACACTGTTTGTCTGGTATGAGAAGCTAAAAGTATAAATAAGGACCAAAATGTATAATAGGCCTTGTGAAACAGGAAGTCAATATTCAAATGGGAAGGGGAATAACAGGGGAGGGGGAAAGGAAACAAAGGAAAAGTAAAAAAATATGAAAAAAATAAAATAGTTTTTGTAAATGGGGAGAGGAGGAGGGGTTGAAGGGAGGGTAGGGGAATTGGAGAAAAGGATCAAGTTATATCATGCACAGACACAAATTCCCTATGATGAATGTGATCTTTAATGTATATCTAAAACGTGCTAACAAATTCTGGTTTAAAGAAACAAATAAGGGAAATATAGAGCACTAGCCAATGAGTTGATTTCTCTGCAGTGGACCCTCGAGTTACGGCCGGCCTTATCAACGAACGAGTTGGGTTATGACTGGAATTTTAGGCTAAACTTATGGCCGAAGACTTAAGTTATGACCCGAATGTTGGCCGCTTGCGTGGTTGTAAACAGACTCGCCCTGTCAGAAAAGTGTACTTAAGTGTACGTGAGTGTCCGTCTAAACCCAGATGAGCGTGTTTGTGGATGTGATTTCAGTCAGTGCTTTATATAATCATTAATAACTGCTGCTATCAAAATGACCTCAAAAAAGCTAGAAAGGAAGCCAGGAAAGGAAAGGAAAGGAAATAAAGCAATCACAATCAGAAGAAGGAAATTGTGGAGAAATACGAAGATGGCATTGTGGGACCGTTCTCACTAATGTGTACAGCATGTCAAAATCCACAAACTCAGCGATGTTACACAGAAAAGATTTGCGTAAGGAAGCTAGTGTTGCTAAAGTAAGTCATGACCAACAGCATTAGAAGAGGTAGAAAGACTATTAGTGTGGATAAACAAAAGGCAGGTGGCAGGTTGTAGCCTGAGGCAATAATTTGTGAAACAGCTAGGACTATAAATGCAGAACTCATAAAGGATGAGCCACCATTGAGTGATAATGAGGAAATATTTTGGGCCAATAAGGAGTGGTTTCAGAATTTTTAAGCTAGAACTTGGGTTCATAGCATAACTTGGCATGGTGAGGCAGCCAGTGCTGATAAAAGACCAGCTGAAAATTACACACACCACTTCAAAATGAGGACACAGAGATATGACTTTTGCTCTCATCAAGTTTTCAACTGTGATGAGACTGGGATGCTCTGGAAGAAAATTTCCAAAAGAATGTACGCTACCCAGGAAGAGAAGAAAATTCCAGGCCATAAACCTGGTCAAGTTCCTCCCAACTAATACAACTCCTGTACTGAGCCCATGGACCAGCAGGTCATAGCTAACTTTAAGAAGCTGTCCACCAAGCAGCTCTCCCTGAAGTCTTCCAGTTGGTCTCAGATACAGATTTAACCATTCGCGTTTGGAAGGAGCATTATAACATCCTTTCCTGTGTGGGGTTGAGAAATTCTCTCTGAGGACACTGAGACCTGCCTGGAAGGAAGTATGGCCTAAAATTGTACAGAAGACAGACTTTGCAGGTGGTGCAGAGGAGCCCTAGGCTTCAACTGACCCTGTGGTAGAGGACACTGTCACTATAGCAGAGTCCACTGGCTTGCAGGTAGACAGTGACGATGTTGAGGAACTGCTGGAGGAACACTTAGCAGAATGGTCTACCGACGCACTTCAGAAACTTCTGAGTGGTAGAGAAGGCAGCTGTGGAGCTTTCCGAAGAAGAGGGTATCAACAATCGGTGCAACAAAGTTCTTCTGAAATAAAGAAATCCTGAAAAAAATGACCAGAGCTACAAACTTGTAGAGAAGACCCATCCAGACAGAGAAAAAGTCAATCACTGCATTCACTTGCTTAATGACAGTGTCATGTCATACTACAAAACAGTGTTAAAGACAAGACAAAAACAGACAACCTTACACTAGTTTTAGTTCTGAAAAGGCTGAGACTTAGTGAGCCAGAAGCAGGTCCCAGTGGCTATAGACTCTCCCAGGGAGAGAAAGGACACTAGAGAGCCAGATTCCCGATGTCCTTATGGAAGGGGCTCTCCTTCCAAATAAGCACCTTCCCCTTCATCCTCCCTTCCCGCAAGCCAAAGATGTCACCTTGAATGGCGAGAGCAGCATGAGACTGTTGTTTCTGGTAAACCAGGCACATTTTATAACTTTTTGGTGAATACACTAGGAAAATTATCAGTGTTTCTGGTAAGTTACACACATTATACAACCCTTTTTATTATGAAAAGATTAATTAAGGGGTGCTTTGGGAGATTTGGAACACATTACGGGTATTTTCATTATTTCTTACGAGAAAAATAGTCTTGACTTACGACCAAGTCTAGTTACAACCAGCCCTCATAAATGAATTGACTTTGCAAGATAAGTGTCCACTGTCCTTTGCCTCCATCTTCAGCCTATAAAAGCTGGACTCTCGAGCTCCTGGGAAGAGCTCTCTGAACCTCTTCTGCTACCCAATTCATGAATTGCTCTATGCTCAAATAAATACTGCCGAGTTAGACAATTTGTCTAACAAATTGTGTTTTAATATGATAAACTTCAAGATCCTGAAATGGCCTGCAGAATCCTACATGATGCCAGCCCTGCCTACATCTCCTGCCCTGGTGACATGGCTTACCTTCCCTTACGTGCCCGAGGCATGGGCTACGCACCCACGTCCCCGCCTTGCCTGGAGGATCACCTTCTCCCCACTGCATGACTCATTCAGCCCCAGAGAGGCCTTCCCTGCCTCCTGTTTCCTGCTCTCTGTATGATCACTTCTCTTTCACGGTGCTCACCACCACATATGTGCACGTGTGTGTTCGTGTGGCACATGTCAATCTTACAGTGAATCCCAGAGCCTGCCTACAGCGAACTACTTGGTGCTATGTGACAACGTATCCTATTCTAACACAGACAACAGAAGGGCAGAGAGAATTTCAAATTGTCTTCCTTATAAAAGGGGCTTTTTAAAATAGTTCATATTTGTGTTTTTCTGTAATTTAGATTTTAATTCTTCATGACTAGATTTCACCCAAAGATGTTTATTTTTGAAAGTAGAAGCAGAAGAAGAAAAGAATGCTTCTTGTACTTTTGTGAAATTTGAAATGGAACAGGGTCTAAAACAACTTTGGATTTCATTTCATGTTCAATCAGTTCAGAGTTCATTCATAAAACATCACATCTTTCTGGTCACTTACTAAATATTTTCAGGCATCAATCACTTTAGTAGAAGAAAAGTTAACACAAGAAAATGACTGTGACAGGGAAAATACAGTAAATTAAGTGTTCTCAACTGCTTGCCTCCTGCCTCCTTTGACCTGGCCCCACTGTCTTCTGCCTCAGTTTCTCCAATGCTGTACAGTTTGTGACAAGTGTTCTCTCTCAGCCAGCTCCTTTCCTGAGCTTTTAGAATGAATTATTTTTTAAAAGGCAAACACCTGGAAAGAAAGATAAATGGAATCCAAGAAACACAAGCTTGAAATCAGCCAGTCTGAGAAGGTTGAAGAAGTTTTGAAAAGAAGGAGAAACCAGAAGCGTTTGCCAGTCTGTGCTGAGTGGAGTTGGGGGAACAGGCAAGGGAGTTAAAAGTTTGCTTTTCATTCAGGCTGAACACTTTGGGCCCTTTTCAAGAGATAACATGAAGATTTAAAATTATTTGAAGCTCCATCGGGGACTCTGAAGCTGTGTGTGTATGGACTCAGTAGGGGCGTACCTACTATAAATTGTGCTGCTGTAAACATAGGTATGCATGTGTCCCTGTAAAATGCTGGTTTTAACTCTTTTGGAAAGACACCTAAAAGTAGCATAGCTGGTTCAAATGGAATTCCCATGTTTAGTTGTTTGTTTTGTTTTGTTTTGTTTTGTTTTGTTTTTTGAGGAATCACTACATTGATTGCCATAGAGGTTGTACTAGTTTACATGTCCACCAACAATGTAATCGAGTTCCTTCTTCTCCACTTCCTTGCCCACTTTTGTGTAGATTTTTTTGAGGATAGCTATTCTTTCTGGCATAAGACAGTATCTCTCTGTAGTTTTATGCATTTCTATGATGGTCAGTGACAATGAGCATGTTTTCACATATTTATTGGCCATCTGCACTTCTGAGAAATATCTATTCGTTTCAGTTGTCCATTTTTTGATTGGGTCATTTGTTTGGAGTAGTTTAATTTTCTTTAGTTCTTTAGATATCCTTAATGTTAATCACCTGTCCATGGGTTAGCTGGCAAAAAAACTTCCCCAATTCTGTAGGTTATCTCCTCTCTACTGGTTGTTTCTTTTGCTGTGAAGAAGCTTTTTAATTTGATATGCTCCCCTTTATGGATTCCAAGTATTACATATTGTGCAATTGGTGTTCTGTTCAGGAAGCCCTTGCCTATCCCTGTGTCTTCAAGAGTTGTGCCTATTTTGTCTTCTAGAAGATGGTGTTTCTGTTTTAATATTTAGATCTTTGATCCATTTTGATGTTACATGGTGAGATATGTGGGCCTAGACTCAATCTTCTGCATGGGGATATCCAATTTTCCCAGTAGTGTTTATTAAAGAAGCTATCTGTCCTCCAGTCTGTTTTTGGCTCCTTTGTCAAAGATCAAATAGCTGTATATGTCTGGGGTTGTTTCTGCTTCTTCTATTCTGTTTCGTTGATCCACATACCTGTCTTTCTGCCATTACCATGCTGTTTTAATCACCATAGCTTTATACTATAATTTTGAGTCTGGGAATGTGATGCCACCTGCTTTACTTTTGTTACCTACTTTTGCTACTGATTCCATATAAATTTCAGGATCGCTGTCTCTAGCTCTGTGAGAAATGGCATTGGTATTTTGATTGGGATTACACTGAATCTGTGTATCACCTTTGGAAGTATAGATATTTTGATTATGTTGGCTTTGCCTGTCTAGAAACATGGGATATTTTTCCACTTTCTGATATTCTCTTTGATTTTCTTTTTTCAATCTAATATAATTTTCATTGTAAAGATCTTTCACTTCCTTGGATAGTATTTACTTTTTTGATGCCATTGCATATGGTATTATTTTCCTAATTTTTTTTCAGTGAGTTCATTTTTAGTGTATAAGAACACTATTGACTTTTTGTGTGTTTATTTTGTATCATGCTACACCACTAAATCTGGTTAGCAATTCTAAGAGTCTTTTGGTGAAGATTTTTGAGTCTTGTTAGTAAAAGATCATATCATCTGTAAATAACAATATTTTTACTTCATCCTTTTCTATACATATCCCTTTTATTTCTTTCTCTTGCCTGATCGCTCTGGCTAATGTTTTGAGGACTATGTTTAACAGGAGTGGTGATAATGGATGTTCTTGACCTGATTTTAGAAGAAAAGCTTTCCACTTTTTCCCATTTAATATGATATTGGCAATAGGTTGGTCATAAAGGGCTGTTATTTGTTACGATAAAGACCTTCTATACCTATTTTCTTCAGGGGTTTTTCCATGAATGGATATTGCATTTTGAAAAAGGCTTTTTCTGCTTCGGTTGAGATGATCATGTGGTTTTTGTCCTTGCTTCTGTTTATGTGATGAATTATATTTATTGATTTGTGTGTGTTGAACCATCCTTTTGTCCCTGGAATGAAGCATACATTGTCACAGTGTATTATCTTTTTGATGATCTGTCACATTCTGTTTGCCAAATCTTGTTAGGGATTTTTGCCTTTATGTTCTTCAGAGAAATTGGCCTATATTCACTTTTTTGGCTGAATCCTTGTCTGCCTAGGGGATCAGGATAATGTTACTTTCCAAGAATGATTTTGGAAATGTGAATCCATCAGGCCCTGGGCTTTTCTTAGTTAATACTGCTTTGCTTTGCTTTGCTTTGCTTTGTTGTTGTTTTTACTGCTTCCATTTCATTGCCTGTTATTAGATTGTTCAAGATATTTAAGCCTTCTTGGTACAGTGTTGGCAATTCCTATGTATCTAAGAGTCTCTCCATTTCTTCTGACTTCTGCAATTTTTTGGCATATAAGTTTATGAAGTAGTTGCTAGTAATATTCTGGATTTCAGCAGTGTCCATTGTGATTTTACCTTTTGCAATTCTAATTGCATTAAATTGTGAGTTTTCTTTCCTTTTATTTTATAAAATTGACTAATACTTTGTCTATTTTATTTCTTCTTTCAAAGAACCAGCTCTTTAATTCATTGATTCCTTGTATAATTTTTAGTCTCCATTTCATTATTTTCTGCTCTGATCTTCATAATTTCCTTCTTTGTACTAGCTCTAGGTTTTGATTGCTCTTGTCTTTCTAAGACCTTGAAATATATATATATATATATATATATATATATATATATATATATCATTAGGTTATTTATTTGGGTTCATTCTATTTTTTTGATGTGGGCATTCACCACTATAAACTGCCCTTGTAGGACTGTTTTCTTTGTGTCCCAGAAGTTATGGTATGTTGTATGGGCATTATTATTTAATTCTAGGAATTATCTTATTTCTTATTCCAGAGGGTGTTGTTTAATTTCCATATGTTTGCATAGTTCCTGTGGCTTCTCTGGCTATGGATTTCTATTGCACTGTAATCTGATAATATGCACGGTAAAATTGTCATTATTTTGGATTTGCTTAGGCATGCTTTATTCGCTGGTATGTGGTCTATGAGAAAGTACCATACGCAGCATGTGTATTCTGTCGTTGTTGTTGTTATTGTTGGGTGAAATATTCTGTATACATCTGTTAAGCCCATTTGTTCAAAAGTTTGGTCCAACTCTGTTGTTTCTCTGTTGATATTTGTTTAGTTGATCTATTTGTGACAGTGGGTGATTAAAATCCCCACTATAATTATATTAATGCTTATCTGATCTTTTATGCCATTAGTTTGTTTTATGAAGTTTATTGCACCATGATTTGGTGCATACATATTTGTAATTGTTAGCTCTTCCTGCTGTTCATGAAAGCTTCCTAGGTTTGTCAATATGCAGTTGACATTTGATGGCATTGTTGCTGCTGAATTTATCGCCATAACATAGTAATGGCTAGCAATTGTTTTTCATCTATGCCAATATCTGGATTGCCTGGGAGGCCATAAATAATACTGTGGCTTGCTCTCAATATGTAACGTCCTCCCTTGCCTCTTTTAGCTTGAAATCCACCATGTCTTGGAATAGAATAGCTACTCCTGCTTGTTTTCAAGTTCCCGTTGCGTGGAAGATTGTTTTGACTTTTAGCCTATTAATTTCTTTTTGTGTTAAATGTGTTTTCTTGTATAGTGCATATCATTAGATTTTGCTTTTTGATCCATTCTCTGGTCTGTGTATTTTAATTGATGAATTGAGTCCATTTACATTGACAGTCAAAACTGATAGGTATTGACTTGTTCCTGTCATTGTGTTAATTTCCTGTTGCTGTTTGCTTTCCCTCCTTTCCACTTAATTACTGGCTCTAGCTGGTTCCTTTTATGGGGCCTTTTGGCACAGTTAGCTTCATTGTCTCCTCTGATACCCTTGAGAGCTTTTTGGAGTGTTGGCTTGGTGGTAATGAATTTCTTTAGGTTTTCTTTAGCATAAAAGTATCTCATTTCTCCATTGATTTTGAAAGATAATTTTGTAGGCTATAATAGTCTGGGTTGGAAGTTGTTTTCTTTAAGAGTTTGAAACATTTTCCCTGCTTTCTTTGCCTTTAAAGTTTGTTTTGAGAAGCCTGTTTTAATACTGTTAGGTTTTCCTTTATAGGTGATTCATTGCTTTGCTCTAACAGCTGTTAAGATTCTGTTTTGTGCTGTATTTCTAGTGTTTTAATTATTGTGTGTCATGGAGTGCTCGTTTGTTTGCTTGCTTGCTTGTTTTTCTGATCATGGCTATTCGGGATTCTATATGCTTCACTTGTGTGTATATTAAATTATTCTTTCATATCTGAAAACTTTTCTGCTATTACACAAGTAAAGAGATTTTTTATGCCCTTTGTGCTCTCTTCTGATTTTTCTCTAATTCCAACCGCTCTTATATTCATCCTCTTTGAATCACCCAGGAGCTGTTGGATCCATTTTTCATGTTCTCTTGTTGTTTTCAATTTATTGTGGACCACATCCCTGTCCTCTAGGTCTCAGTCTCTGTCTTCAAACTGGTCCTTTCAGCTACCCATACACTCAGTCATGTTTCTCATTTGGAACTTTCACATGCATTCCAGCTCTTTTCTGTGCTGAGTATTCATGTTTTGCATCTCTTTCTTTAGCTCCACTAGCAGCTTATTAGTGTCCCCTAGATTCACTCGTCATTTGTTTCATATGGTCCTTATGTGATTAATTATAGCTTCTTTTAATTGTCCAAGCACCTGCAGAACTGTTTTATCTCCACTGGTACACCTTGAAACCTATCTGCTGTGTGGCTTATGATTTTCTTCTCCTCAACTCCCCCTGTACCGATTTTGGGGAAGTTAGGAGTTTTTAGAGCCATTTTTTTTGCCTTATCTGTTCCTGTTTTTGTTTTTTGTTATTTTTGTTTGGTTGGTTGGTTGGTTTGTATTGGGTTTTGCAAATTCTTTGGCCCAGTGTCCCATTCTTTGGAAGCAAGACACATTATTATTTATGACACCCAGACAATCCAGGTATTGGCATAGATGAAAAACAATCACTGGCCATGACTATGTTATGGCAATAAATTCAGCAGCAACAATGCTATCAAATGTCAACTGCATATTGACAAACCTAGGAAGCTTTCACAAACCACCTTTTACCAAAACAAAGAGGACTCTGGTGTTAGTAAAGACAATTAATGCCCCCTTGTTTTGTATAACAATTCAGAGCACTGATTCCTGCTGGGGATTCGCAGCAGTGCCAGGGCTTAACCTCTAGACCCAATGCCTTTTTCTTCACGACTGCCCCCTCTGATGACCACTCACACTGAGCCTGCCTCTTGAGTTGACCGTGGTTTTCAATTACTACCATTTCTCACATTTAAACTATAAATATCTGCTCTTTTAACTTCTACTAAACAGTTGTTTTTATTGTATTGTTTAGCTTTTTTGTGTAGTGATACCTACTAGCTTGTCAACACTTTGGGCCTTGATTTAGGAGCCACATGAATTGTAGTTGAAATAGAAACCAATCACAATCCTGCTGCTGAAAGAAATCTACAGCTGACCTGCCCCATCCTCACCCCAATGCACTTGGTCCAATACACGTCATTATTGTCACTGAGTCCTTTCCACTAGAAACTGTATGGGTGGAGGTGCGTGCATCGTGGTGATCAGCAAATGTGCGAGAATCCTTGGGTCAGACAGGTCACAGTGGCAGAGCCGTTTTGAGGGTACTGCTCTTTTCAACAGGCCCCCCAGTAAAGAGCAGCAACACCGAATATGAAGAAACGTCTGAGAAGTGCAGTGCTTAAGAACCTCAGAGAAAAGTCTTCTGCCCCTGGCATTCATAGTCAGAAAAGTCGATGGACCCAGCTCTGAATCTGTCATTCCTTTTAATGTACCTGTGACTGATCTATACAAAGTAATGACTTCTGTAGTGTTGATATTTCCATCTAATAAGATTCTGTTGTGCTCTCCCATAGTTTAATTCATAACTACAGGACTCAAGACAATGTTAATGACTAAAATCCTTGCTGTTTAATCTATAAATCTCTTTGAAGATTTGAACACATTTAAAACCAAGGTAGGAGAAAGAGTGTTTTGAGACCCTATATTAGAGTAAAACATAAATCAAATTTTTGTTCACATCCCCTGTCAAAAGACTTTTTGTATGTTTAAAAACATATCATTTAATTCATACCCAACAATTTCCTGTATAGAATACTCCTCATTTCCCACTAAGTAGAAAGGGTAACTATGCTGTTCAAAAGAGGGCGCTAAGTACAGATGAGCCTTTCAAGTAGATTCTAGAAGTCCTTGTTAGCAAGTTGGGTGCCTCCTAAATTCAGGTAACTGCTACTGCAGCACATGCTTAAAATTTTGTAATCCGAGTAACTACTTTGAAGATAACAATACACAATATATTAATCATTGTCAATTCCCTATTATATTGTTATGAAATTTTGTATGATTGCTTTTGCTGTTTTTTTCTCTTTAAAATAAAATAAAATCTGTATGATCAATAAAATAAAATTTGTATGACCAAAATTTTCAGAGAAAATTTCCAGACTGCAAACTAACACATAAAAATCTGACCGACCCTTTAAGCTACAAACCAAAATGCTTTGCTTACAAAGCATTAAGCTTCTCAGGCTTTAGGAGTGGCCCATGAACCCTGAAAATTGATATAATACTACAATTAGAGGAGCAAAATGAGAGGTATCAGCATCCAAGGTAAATGAGGAAGTCATTCAAGCATTTCGATCTTGTTAATACTTAACACCAGGAAAAATATTTGTATGCATCCATCTTATCTCTGGGGATTAGATTAATGTGTGTATGTGGGGTGTGTGTGTGTGTGTGTGTGTGTGTGTGTGTGTACAGAGTCTTTCTTCCTTCTTCCTCCTTCCAGCTTTCTCTAAGAGA
>RJWT010032738.1:0-14055 GCA_004365215.1 Cuniculus paca | reverse complement strand
TACACTGTAAGCTTTACACTCTGGCTTCTCCTTTGGGTGGGCCGTTTCCACCTTAAGGAGCTAAGATGGAGACTCTCTGACCACAGTCCTCACCAGTGGAATAAGAGAAGACAGTTATATCCTCAACCAAGCTGGAGCCCTACACAGAAAGGAGATGGTCCCTGGAGTGGAGACAGGCAGACCAAGGGCGCATCCTTGGTGACTCAAGACAAAGACAGGAGTCCTCAGAAGGCTGACTTAGCTCCAGAGAGCTCACTGTGCCCATCTGAGTGTTGCCTGAGGAATCTTCAAGCACTTCCTGACTCAGTCATGCACTTTTCCCTACCCAGTAACTAGCGGCTTTTGCTTGGGCTTGCCCCAACTCAAATGCCCATTCCTCACTTCCCTGAACCCCTCTTGCAATAGCTCCCATTTACAAAACCTAAGGAACCAGAACTCCAATGCCCTGCCTCATCTCACTGCATCACAAGAGACAACCTAAAGACTTCGTGGTGTTCAGACTTTATGGTGGTGTAAAACAAGACCATCGTCTTTAATTCATGCCAAGTTTAAATTCTGAAATGAATTACTTTAAGAGGGATTCTCGGAACATGATGGGGTAAGGGAAGCAGAAGTATTTCCCTGTCCCCACTTTACTCCACGGTCAGTAATGACAAGAACTGTTCTGCTGTATACGGCAGCAAGCTCGGCTCTAGTATTCTATCTGTGGTTCTCAGCCCTGGTGACACCTTAGAATCATGTAGGAAGCTTCTTTAAAAAGTAACATCTGTTCCACAGGCCTGGTGATTCTGATTTGGTCAGTCAGCATTGGAACTCCAGCAGGAGTCTTTTTAAAAGATCCCCGGGTTGTTACAATGAGCAGGTTGAGGACCACTGCTGGCTTCATCCATGGTGCCTTCTTGAAGCTGTTTTTACAGGAAGAATTCTGTGTTCATCTCTGACTGTATGCGCACATCTCTTGCCTGTCACGTACATCTTCTTCTTAGTTGACTTAGAGTGGTTGGATGACTCATTTCACAAGTCAGAAAAGGCCCAGGCTCCATTTTAGGTAAAGCTGAATAGCTACAATTTTTATACCCTCGCATCTAGAAAGTGCATTGTACTTTACAGATCATTTTTCTGATACAGTTTCTCATTCAGTCCTCACTCCAGCCCTGAGGTAAACAAGCCAGATATCCTTCCTCTCACTGTAAAGAAGAGGAGCTCGATTCTAAAGAGAGAGCGTGATTTTCCCTGGGTCCACACAAAGGGATGGGGCGGGCTTGGGTCTACAACCCAGGCCTTGTCAGTCTGGTCTCCCTGGCTTCACCAATGCTGCTCACAGCTGAATTTTCTGTCCAATCCTATTGACCCAGTATTAGGAGCTGATGTTGTTTTCTGTTAGGCTTTTCAAATGCAGGCAAATCACCTGGAGTCTTGTTGAAACACAGAATCAGAGTTACTGGGCTTGATGTAGGGCCTGAGATTCTGTATTTCTAACCTGCTGTGGGTGCCACCAATGCTGCTGGTCCATGAACCATAGTTTGTTTGAGTAGCAAAGTTATAACAAAGTCACGAAATACATCCCGTTAAATCACACTGAAAAAACCCCTCTGAGCTTCGCTTTCTTGTGGATGCTCATGAGACAGCACACATGTGTGGACACAAACCGTCAGCTCCTTGGTGGATCTCTCCAGCTAGAATAGGTGTCATTCTTTTGGCAGCCGGACTATCATTGTGCTCATGTCTGGAATGGGATCAACAGTTGGACTTCTATCAGCTACTGGCTCTAATTTCTCTCTTTTTCTTCCTGCTGTGCTTCTGGTTCTCTCAGGCCAGCAGGATAGGACTCAGGAGGCCCCTGGGCCATCTGGCGCTGCAGCTGGTCTGGGCATCTGAGTCTGAGAGCACAGTAGTGATTCACTACATGCAATCTAAGTCCTTGATGGCATCTTTGGTCCCTGCATGTAGACTGCTAATGAAGAGTTAGAGTGACAAAAAAGTTTTGTGTTTGAAACTCATTTATACAGTGCTAGAGTAGGTGCAATTGATGAAGATGTTCTTTTTCCATTTGTTCTTATTCTTAAATTACCCAAATTGTTCAATCTGATTGTACTACATAGGAACATTCTAGAGAGTAACAGGGACTAGAACTCCAAAGATGGCTTTACTTCTATCTTAACAATGGAACGTGGAACAGAACTTTCAACTTATCCATCCTTTTAAAAATTAGACTATGGAACCTTAGTACACTAACAATCTTTCTTAGCCAGTGTCCTCTGAGTCAGTGGTTCTATCTTTATAAGAAGTGCCAATTATTTTAGAGAAAATTTCTCTTCTTCTACTGACCTCTCCCCATCTGCCAAAAAGTACCCTATGCTCCAAATGCCCCTTAAGTCATTTGATCATTGTCTACTATACAATGGGGCCATACATCTACCCTATCATGTTTAACAGCTACATACTTGAAAGTTTTGAAAAGCACCACTGGGAATGCACAGCTATTCCCTCTCAATCCCGTAGGAGATGGATTTGCTTTACCTCCTCATTCCCTTTGCCTCTCCCCTTGCTGGAATTTTGATGAATATGTACTTTTAAATCCATAGGATTTGATGAAGGACAATTTTTTATTACTTTTCTTTCTTTTTTTCTCTTTCTTTCTTTCTTTCTTTTAGTTTATTAGTATATGTGAGGAAGGAAAGGGAAAGGGAAAGAAAAAAAGGAATTAAGATGGGTTGTATGCGTGTCCCAACCTCCCACAAGGAGTGTAAAAATTATGAAGGATTGTATTTCAAAGCAAGCATTTGTGTTTTACTCTTCCTTGCATTACCCTCTTTCAATTCTTTCTACCCTTCCTCCATGTTCTCATAAATTGCCTTTATTCCTCATTGCCTCAGGGGAAGAAAGTTTCAAGGGAAAAAGTAGAACTACTCTCAATAGTCTTTCTGTCTTGTATTTAACAAGAGTCTTCAGGATTAGGGAGGATCTCAAAAAGCCTGAATAGCAAGATTTCCCTCAGTCCCTAAAGAGAATTCCCAATGGAGAGAGAGAGAGAGAGAGAGAGAGAGAGAGAGAGAGAGATGCAAAGGGGTGTGATACCTTTGTCCTTAGGCAGCAAATTCTTAGAGAAGGGAAGGAGCTGGTTATAGACCAATGAGCAGGCAAAGCCCTCATCTAATATCCCCCTGCCTTAAACTGAGTGTAGGCGTGGCCGGGAGTCCCCATTCCTGAAGTGTGGAAAAGACAGAAATACGGAAGTGGACAGGTATCGAAGTCCCTGCCAGCACCCTACCTCAGCGTCTTTACATTACACAAGATCCAGAGGTGTGACACAATCCTGGGGAGAAATGGGGAAACCCCAAAAGGACTAAGGTTACGGTTTCTTTCCACTAGCCCAGCAGAATAAAGCCTGCAGTCAGAAATGAAGAGCCGAAGTTGGTTATTAAAATGAAGAAGATTGTTAGATACACAATCCCTCCCCAAGCGTCCTACCTGCTCCATGCCCCTAGGGTGCTGTCTTGATATCACCCTGCGTGAGCGGCTCCGCTCGGAATCCACTTCACGATTTAACAGAACTCAGTAATTGTTCACTCAATGTTATTCGCTGTCCGCGAGGTGCGCCTGAGGCGCCTGAAGCCACGCTTGCGTGAGCGGCCCGCGCAGCCACGTCCAGGGCTGCGGGCTGGCTGGGTGACCAGCTCACCGAGTGGAGCTCTGAAACAACTCCCTTCCTGTGTTTTATTGTGCTCCTTTGAATGTAGAAAGACAGAACAACTATTTGAATCCACAACGCAAGAGCTAAGAATGGGCCTTCAATCGCACTCTTTTTCCAGATCCATTTCCTCACCTCACTCCAAAGATCCACCCTGAAAAGTGTCCAATCCCGTTCACCAGAGAGCTAACCCTGGAAGGCAGACTGCGGCTCTGTGTGGTTTCACAAGGAGTGTGAAGGCACTGATGGTTTTGAAGCCCCAGGACCACTGTGAAATCTGGGCTGCTGCATTTCAAAGCGAGAAGTTCGCCGTTGGCAGCCGCACTACCACCAGGCACTCAGAGTGTGAACTGAAAATGGAAACAGCCTTTCAACAGCTCTGGGTCCTCGTTATGTTTCACATCGTAGTTCATGCTGCTAAAAATATTCTTAAACTCCCTTTTGATGGTTGGGAGGAGGCGGTACGACGCTGAGCAGCGGCTGAGCGGCAGCTGCCTTCCCACTGGAGGCTGAGGAGGAGCTGACATGGTGTGGGCCTCTCGGTGGCAGCCATCTTGGGCCCTGTCAGAGCCTCGCCCTGCCGGGCCTGAGGTGCACTGCACATGACAGCTTCTGCGTCTCTCCTTGCCTGACAGCAACACAATTTCATGTTTCAGATTGTTAGCAGTTGCTGTTCTAAAGTGCTCACTTATCACCCACCCACAAATTCTATTTTGTCACTTTCTCTTAAAAATATTTTTCAACTGGGGTTTGAAATTTGAGATGCAAAGCAAGAACACAGAGGTGAGATATGATTTCAATACTTAATCACAAATGGCAGATTCGTGAGGGGAAGCTTATTTCAATATCAATTCTGAATGCCTGATGGGAATGCCTTCCTTGCTGTTTTAAGTCCTAGCTATATTTGCCTCAGTGGAGAGATGATTTTAGTGCTTAACACACTCATTAAATACAAAGTCAAGAGAACTGAAGGGTGAGATCATTTTTTACTGTTTACTTCTACTAGGATACCAAGAGCCCTAAAGACACTAACAGACTAACAAGAAATTCATGTCTCTAATTTTTAAAGACAGCAACTAGAAAAGGAAAAAATCACAGACTCAAGATTTCTGTTAAGTTAGGAACATGTAGCTACATTCTGAGACAAGAATAGAAATTCTCTCAGCCTGCCCAGGATCTAGATAGCCTTCCTCACACTTACCTAGATCGCTCGAAATTAAATAGTCTTATCTCTGAACTATTCCCTTTCCCCTGAATGCCCACATGGTCATGCAGGGCATAGCCCTATCTGTCTGTGACACAGGTCTGACCTATAATTGCAAAGAAAAAATCCTTCCACTCCTTTTCTTTGGCCAGGTCTGTTTACCCCATCATCTCCAGAATCATGTCTAGTATGGAGCCAGTCTACCTAGCTCTCCTTTTAAGCCAGTTGACAACGGACAAAGTACTTAACCACATCGCACCTCAACTTTCTCATCTCACGAATGAAGGTGACAAAAGTTCCAACCTCATAAGGATCTTAAGATAAAATAAGTAATTCAATTTTAAGGATTTAAAATAGTTTTAGTGCATATTAAGCATTAAATATTCATAATTATTATCTTTGAAGACTGAATGGTTTTCTTTACACATGCACGCACACACACATGCACACACTTTGCCAAATTTATAGAAATGCTGTTTTTAATGGATCTATCCTGGTTTTTTTAGAATTGGCAGACTAATGACAATTAGTCTTAGTGTCTCCTCTTACTGTGATGAATCCATCATTTCTCCAGAAGTTCCCTGGACAGGGCAACCTTCAAGAATTACCCTTTATAGCTTCTTCATCACACAGTCAGTAAGCTCACAGGCATCACCACTGACCCTGAGCTAAACACTGCAGACCCAGAATCTGTCCCAGAATGTCCTGACAACCTTGCAGCTGGACACAGATAGCTTGGACTCTTCCAGTATACGCATAACTAGTGATGGTGGCCGACAGCTTTTTAAGGGTTGCTTTCTTGGTAGGTGCTTTCCCAGGGAATCTCAAAGCACGATTAAATCTCAACAAAGGTGACCAGTGCTTCTCTCTGTGCTGTCTTCTTCTGGGCTAGGATATGAAACCAGACAGATTTCCAAAGGTTATGAAAGCAGTAGATTTCCAGGGCTAAGAGGCTATCATTCCCAGCTAAAAGTAGTTGTTAAGATGAAAACCTTATAAAATCGGTACAGATGTCACAATTTCAAGGTAGTCATAGAATCAAGCTCATTTCACTCCCAAATTCGCTGGCACCCTTGGGTCCACCATCACTACTTTCTAGGGACTCCAGTCTGTAGGCAACCAAGTCATGTCTTACAAATAAATGTTCACTAGTACATTTTTAGTGAGGCCTACACCACCACCATTTCTGACCAAATCAAAGCAGTTCACCTCATAATTCTCGTCTTAGACTAAATAGATTTTCAGTGTTGTAAATATTCGCTTAATTCTGACCTCTTCTTGAGCAGCCACAAATTACCAAGTGATCACCCCTTGCTGACTGCCTTCAACATTTCTCATCTCACTAGCGCCCATCCCAGTCCTTCTCTTCCTCCTCACAGAATCTCATGTCTCTGCTTCTTCTCATCCTTTCAGCTCCAAATCAGTCATTACTGAGTCGCTATGTGAAGTAGATGATAAGATTCTGTGAATTTTATTGGAAGGGATGGTGCCAAGAACGTGTGTGCAATGTATTCTTATTAAACAGAGTGAAGCTGTTGTTCTGATTGCGCTTTGCGAGGTACTGTGAGAGATGCAGCAGAAACACAAGCTACAGGCGCTACCTTAGGGTGATTGTCAGTATTAAAAATCTCTACGTCACAGCAATCCCCATTCCACCATGTGCTAAGAAAATGGTTAGTAAGTCCCACATGAATAGAATAATGTTGTGGCCTCAAATGGTAGATATGAACTAAATTCCCCATTTTCTCAACCCTGGCCCACCAAAAGCACGAAGTATCTCTAATGATAAGTGAGTTGTTGGATGAGAAAAGCCTTCAAATCATACAATAGGGTTATCAAATTCATGTACTTGCACAAGTGAGTTAGTGGCTTTTCTCTGAATAGTGAATCTAAAGTCCCTTTGCAAATTCATGATAAATTGAACAAGTTAAGGCTATGTGCCTTTTTCAAAAAAAACTTACATCTCTTGTCTCTTGTAATTCATTAAATGGCAAAATGCCATCCTACTAGTTCTTTACACCTATTGTTTAACTCGGCTCCATCTGCGGCAGTTTGAATGGCCTTCTCCCAGTTACACAATATGTTTATTCACATAACTATAACTGGTCTGGTGTTAAAAGTATATTTGGGGACAGGCATAATGTTTGGAATTAAAGAAAGCACCCAGAAGAAAAAACAAACTCTACTTTTAATGCTTTCTGCTCCCTACATCAATATTAAATTCACTGTACTCCCCAGAATAACCTTATAGAAAACTAGGAATGACTACAGGACCCTCCCAAGATTGAATCTAAGTGGGTGACTTTCAACAGCACAATCCTCAAACATTCAGAAAAGTAGAATAATGCTTCTGCTCATCTAAAAATGCCAAAGATGGCTAAATAATTCCTCCCACTCAAAGAAAATGAAGGTCTTTTATTATAATTCTTAGTATACGTATTCCAATTTAAGACGTCATTTTACAGTATAGAGAGCGGTGAGATTTTGTGTGGCAATATAGCAAGCAATTGTAAAGAACTTCCTGTGACATATGTCACAGAGATGAAAAGAAGGATTCTTAGATTACTTTATGACAATGATTTAATGTGAGAAAACTGGCTGTCCCAAGGAGAAGGGACTTTATCTAAATGACTTCTGGAGCCCTGTTGTGTTGTAGTGTTGAATGACTCCACGCTAAGTCTGTGACCGTATTTTTAAAAAGTATCATGCTGTCCAGATCTGCTAAGGAGATAACATATAAAGCAAATCTGAGTTTGCATAAAGATCCCTATCAATCACACTATAATTCAACAGGTGAAACAGAAAGAGGTTTTTGAGAAATGGCTGGCCACAGGACACTGTGCCTCGTGAAATTTCTCGCTGGTGAAACCCTTCTGCTCTGCTGAGAAGGTCTCATTTGCTGAGCTTTCACAGATGTAAAATATGGACTCAGCAGTTTGCAAAGCCATTGGTAGTTTCAATCGTGTCACTTACAAGAAGCATTTGACAACCAATTCAGAAATGAATTGTACTCCTTTCCTCTCTTGATTAGCATACCTCACCAAACCCATTCTGACTGTTCCAGGCATGTGGTCTTTTGTCTTTTTTTGTTGTGGAGTTAACATATTCAGTTCCTTACAGATAGCAAATCTCTGAGATTCGTTGGTGAAGGAGAGGAGCATCTATTAGAAATCAAATAACCTGTCTTTTATTCACAAACAAAAATTAATGTTCTAGCTAGAGGACCTTTGAATATAGCCTGTGTTGAATAAATGTTATGTTCTCATTTCAAAACCTACAGAACAACTACTGTATTAACATTTCTTATCAACTACATCATAGAGAGAGTATCATAATAAAATGAAGCTAAAATAAACTGAACAAATGAAAATATCCTGTGAGGAAATCTGGACTTCAGATGACCCTGTTTCTTCATCAAATTAATTAACAGTGCTAAACCTGGAGCTTCTCATCTATAAGCTATGATCCACCAGGCATTATATACTTCTAAGGGCAGTCATGGTGGTCAGAGAAATTTCTTTGACCATTACATTTCAGCAGTGTGCATGAAAATACTTTTAAAGCAACACATGTGTTCCTCGATGAAGACAGTGAGAAAATTCTCACCTTGAGAAGTTAAACGGCTGGCACGAAGCTGGCAAATAGCCAGTGAGAGACAGGGCTCAGGTTAGTGATCTTTGTCATCCAGAACCTCCTTTCTACACCATTAACTTTTCCAATTTCTCTTTGTGAATCAACTATGAAACCAAGATAGCAACTGTAAAAGTATGAGCTCTGCATTCTTGTCTTTTTAAAATAATACATTTATAATCATTTATTAAGTCTCAAACCCAAACATACAGGGCCTCTATTTCTAAAACAAGGCATACAGCAGGCATAGCTTGGTCCAATGATACCAGAAAGGAGAGCATGCTTTAAAATCCTATACTTGGGTCTGAGATCTGTTTTTTTTTAAATTAATTTTATTGATAAACTTTTGATATACATAGCAATCACATTCATCATAGGGGATTTGCACCTGTGCATAATATATCTTGATTCTATTATCCCCCTTTTTCTCCCCTCCCTTCGACCTTCCTTTCCTTCCTTATTTACAGAAGTTTGTTTCTATTTTTTACTTCTCTTTTTTCTTTTCTTTTCCTTCCCTTCACCCTCCCCACTCCCCTGTCTCCCTTCCCATTTGAACATTTTTTTCCTACTTCCAAATATCTATCATCCATTTCGGTCCTTATTTATCCTTCTGGTTTCTCACACAAGAGAAACAATGTGATATTTGAGCATGTGTGTCAGATTTATTTCACTTAAAATTATGTTCTCAAAGCGCATCCATTTACTTTAAAACGTCTCAAGTTCATCATTCTTTATGGCACTGTAGTACTCCGTTATATAAAAACTGCATTTTCTTTATACATTCACCTAATGACAGGCATCTGGGCTGTTTCCAAGATTTAACTACTACAAATTGTGCTGCTGTAAATGTGGTAACTCAGGTCTTTATCACCTAACAGCAATCGAAAGTGTTTAACATCAAAATGTAGAACACCTATTTCAGTGATCACCTTCTAACTAACATGGCTCAGTATTCTTTCAGGCTAACAAGTGGGAAACATTTGGATGAGCCGTAGCTTGTCTTTCCTGTGATTGACACATCTTTCTCAAATCATCCACCAAGGGGACACGTAGATTTTGCCCGCTCTTCTCTCTGGCCATCCCTCTCCTCTGCCATGGACTTCAGCCAGCTCAACTTTCATCCACTTGGGGACTCCTTCAGTAGAGTTCTGTGCTTGAGATTTGTTCTTAAATATGCAGAATTCCAGAGTACAGTTCATTCTTATCAGGTATGCACAGTGAGGAGAGCCTTCAGGAAATTGCCTTGATCTCCTTACAGATCACACACTGCTCATACCGCTCCCCCACACCCCCCAGATTCACTTAATTTGAACAACATTAAGCACTGGGTTTTTTACTGATAGGCTCACACATAGCTGGACCCTTGTCAGCTGGTATTTCTATAATTTGCTTTTTCTCCCAAAGCACACTTCTCTGCATTTGTTCTAAATAAAAATTCATCTTATTTATATCTGAAAACATCCACAGCTTATCAAGGTCACTCCAGATTCTAATGATAGTTCTGAGGGCTGTGCAGTCTAGAAGACCTTGGAGATATGAAGTCTTACCAAATACTTAAAGCTAATGGAGGTTCAGAGGAACAAAAGAATATTTCCAAAGATATATGATGTATCAGTTAAGATCTCAGCACCATATGTGATTTATCTAGATGATTCGATAGGAGAAACTGGAATTAAAGAGATACTTACAGATTCATGGGCAGGATTAAGAAAAACTTGTGGATTCTGAGGTCTTGAGTGACCAGCAGTAGAATTCCTTATTTTCACTAGGGTTGAAAGAGAAGGGAAAATATAGTAACCAGAGCCCAGGGACAGCAAGAAAAAGGACAAGCCACCCAATCAGAGCTGTAGCCAAGGAAGGAAACAGTTGCTAACCTAGATGCTGTGTCAGTGCAGGTATAATGGAAAAAGTATCCCAACCTTCCTGTCTTCTCACGTACCCATATCCTGCTGGTGCCATACACAGGTGGATTGCCAGAGGACAGGACAGGCAGGTAATGCAGGCTGTTCAGGTCAGTCTCTTAAGAGTAGTGTGGTGCCTGAAAAGAATAGAGAACTATACCCATTTAGCTCCTCCTGTTCTGGAGGAGCAAATCCATCTGTAGTGAATCCATCTCCCCAGCCTTCATGAGTATCTCTATTTTAACACTGTGAGTCTCATTAGAAAGGCCCTTGCTTGCATTAACAAATATCTACTGAGGGAGGAATGGAGGAAAGGTGAAAGAAAAGAAGGTAAGGGTTGGGGCAGATGGAATTATTCTAGACCAGGCACTGTACCAACTCTACTATGAGGAGTCACAAAGAAATAATAAAAATATTCTGGAATATCTTACTAAGGCATAGATTACCACATAATGCAAAGTGTGGTGTACCCCATGCCAGGCCCATGATAAGGACTCAACCAGTCTTCCACCTTCCACCCAGGACTTACTATCCACTCTCTCTATAAATGCAGTGACTCTTCCACACTCATTCTCTAAATTCTCCAGGAAGGCCAATGACCAGCAATTTTTATGGAACTGAACACAGACATAAATCTATACACAGGAAAATACTTAAACAATAGAACATAGACCAAGTAAAACTAGCTTTATACAATAAGCAATTATCCCTATTATAATCACTCTTGAAAATAACAAGCTCTGAGACAGATGATTACATTTACTTTCTTAACTATCTTATGCATATACATATCTGATAAAAGTATTAACAAAAGTCTTTTCATTCAAACACCAAAGCAAGTAATTTTCTTTATGTTGTACATATATTAAGACCTTGAAGGGAATAGACATCATGTTTGGCTTTATGAAGTTACTATGTGGTTTTCAATTAAGTCTCTGTTGTGCTATGCAAACAGAAAAACTGGCCTGCATCTAATTTAATATCTATAAATTTCCACAGATGTTCACAGAATACTGTACAGTCGAGTGGATAAAGCTATTGCTACATGTTTTCCAATTCATGATTTTAAAATTCTATTTGTATCATGTTCTTTTTCATTTAAAATTTCCATTGACTATTTTTTTTCCAAAGTGTGATTATAAAATAATTCTCTCAGTTTCACTAGACAAAAAAGACATCTGCTTTGAAACATTTTGTAGGTTGGGCAGACAAATTAGACAGACATAGTCTAGCAATTACTGAATAAAGGCAGTAGTGTTAGGACAGTTGTCAAAAGTCAGATTCATCGAGTCTAATTTGACCCAGTGTTTATAATGTACTCCAGAAGGTGGTAATTTCTGAGGGCAGTTCAGGGGGCCCCACTTCCAGAACAGCCAAAAACTTTCTGATGTGTCTGCTGTGCTCATAATGCAACCTTGTTCTTTGCCTACTGAAATCTATGCCAGCATGCTGAAGGGTACAGCCCTGAATACAGAATTTCAGGAAAAGAGCCCAGACTGACCCAAATTCAGGTCTACTTATGAAACTTACCATGGTGAGATCTTGGGGAAATTATTTGGGAGAAATACAAATGATACATTCCTATCGAAGGGTTGGGCAGAACTGGAGAAAAGACAAGGCCATACACACTGATATTTTAGAGCAGTAAGAACTAAATAAATGAAGAACTGAATGTAAAAGAGGGTAGCAGTCTGACTTTTGAGAAGGAGAATTGATGTTGGAACTAAGTCTTAGGAAAGGCAGAAAGTGGTTGAAATCCCTTCATTTATATTGGCAACTGTGATTACTCTCCAAGGTTGCTTGAGAAATGTTTTTAAAAGAATGGCTGGGGTCAGTGGCCCTGTGGTTGGTCCCAAACCCAGCCTATGGCGATCCTCTCACACAACTTTGCCAGGAGAATGAAATCCTCCCAACTTATGGGGTCCAACTCAGTTCTGGTCATGATTTATTTGCCAAGCATTCAATTCTCCCTGACATGCTTCCTAGCCACCCTCCTTGTCATGGAGTCCCTATTCTCTGTACCTCCCAACGTTAATGGGAAACCAGTTGGGCTGTCATAAGGTTAACACTCTCTGATTTGGGGTATTTCCTACAGTATCCTTTCCTGCATGGCCCCCACCTCAAAGGACATAACATTGGGTTACAACTCATCCCATATTTTTCTACTGTAGATTTGTACTTTAGGATAATAGTAGCCAAATGCACATGTCAGTAGCTGCACCTGGGGGATACAAGAAGCAATCTTTGTGTTTATCCACTTAGTGCAATGAACAGTAAGTGTGTGCACATGTGTAAAAGTGTTAAATCAGGACTTTTACCCACATAGTGCTCAGGTTTTGTGTATATTTATCTGAGCATCAAGAGGGTAAAATACACCCACACCACGCTTCTGTTACGTAAATGTGTATTTTGCTGGAGAAATCAAAAACCCATCTGTGCGCTCACCCACTTGGCAGACAAATGTCAAGCTTCAAAGCAGCAACAGGTGAGTTTTGCCCATGAAATTCTCGTTGCTAATTTTTGGTGCATTTAGAAATTTTTAAAAAGCTTTCATTTGATTTTTCTTGTAGAAGTAGCCCGATTCAGTACAATTACAGATGAAAAACCAGATTTGCAAGTTTGGAGGAGGTGACTCATGCATGAATTATGAGGATGATGACATTAGCCGTGTGGGCCAAAGTTCCTGTGACAGTGAAATGGAGCAAGAATCAGCTGATCCACATACAGGGAATGCAGACCTCCTTGATTCAGATGACAAAGAAAACAGCAATGTGAGTACATATTTGACTAGTCGAAATGGTTCAAAATGGTCATGTAACTGAATAGAATGATCCAATGTTAGAACTAGGTCCAGAAATATAGTGAGTTCCATGCAGGAATGAAATCTGTTGGATGGAATGCCAGCACTGTCACTCAATCTTAGAAGTTGTTTGTACCAGACAATATGCAATAAGATATTGCAAAATACACAAATGCTGAAATGCAAGCAAAATGTTCTGTATGCACTGATAGCCAAACTCAAAAATGTTTATTATGACACATCACTGACTGAACTGAAAGTATGCATAGGTTTGCTGTACTTAGCAGGGTTTTCTCATGATAATTGCAGGAATGTGAAAGACTTATGGAAAAGCAATAGGTGTAGGTTTGAGATTTGTAGAATAATAATGACACTGAGGAGATTTGGTTTTCTTCAAAATTGCCTGAGGTTTAATGACAAAACTACCCTTAAAGAGAAAAAAAACCAAAAAACTGATAATCTAGCTGCTATCCATTCATTGTTTGAGAAGTTTGTGGGTAAATGCCAAAAAATGTATACACAATCTGACTACATGACTGTTGATGAACATCTTTCAGCATTTCCTTATCATTGCAGCTTCAGGCAGTATATGCCAAAAATATTGTCAAAATATGGCATAAAAATTAATGCCCTTGGAGATATGAAAACTTATTATGCTTTCAATGTAGAAATTTATCTTGAAATTCAGCCAGCAGATCCTTATTCATATAGTGATAAACTGAATGATGCTGTGAACAGATTTGTTGCTCCATTTCCCTAATTAATCAGAATGTGACATTAGACAATTGACTTACCAGTTTCCAATTGATGTTACATTTGCTAACAGAGC
>RJWT010032736.1:0-14051 GCA_004365215.1 Cuniculus paca | reverse complement strand
ATGGTGTGAGTGCTACACCCACCTAAGGGCAGGTAGCCCGCACTCAATATAAGAGAAGAAAAGAGGCTAACTCCCTCCTTTTTATCATTTGTTCCTTTTTCTGCCTTCTGACATCTTTTTTTTTTTTTTTTTTTTGCGGCACCGGGGATCGAACTCTCGACCTTGCGCTTGCCGGGCAGGCGCTTAGACCACTGAGCTAGATCCCCAGCCCTGTTTTTGAGACAGGGTTTCACTATGCCGTTCAGGCTGGCCTTGAGCTCACTTTGTAGCCCAGGCTGGTCTAGAACTCACAATGATCCGCCTATCTCAGCCTCCCGAGTGCTGGGATTACAGGCGTGAGCCACCACGTCCGGCTCTGACATCTTGAAGGTCTGATTTTTTCAGTGTTGAAATCTAAATTTTTACAAGATTATAGCCAGCATACATAATTTATATTCTAATTAACATTTTGATTCTGAATATTTTGCATTCAGTTTTACATATATCAACACTTAAAATCTATATAATAGCATTTCAAAGCAGAACACTGCAAGCTATACAGGTTTTCAAAACATAACAACAGGAGATTAACAATGGTTACCCTAATTTACTCTATTCTGTTTTCTTTTGCTTTTTTCAATCTGTTTTGTTTTGTTTTGTCCTATTTTCTTTAAAATAAAAAAAATTTTGAAAAAAAATCTATATAATAGTTTACCACAGTAATAGCAACACATTAATATTTCTCCATTTCTCAACTGGTGGGCTTTTTAAAGAAAACTTGTACAAGTAGCTTTTCTTTAAATGTTCTCCTGGGTATATGCTACTCAAAGTGACTTAGTACTTCAAACGATCAGACATAGTTATTTTTTTTTCTATTATGGTTTGAGTTAATCAGTGTCTAGGTGCTCAAATTCTTCTTCCTGTCCAGTTTCTTGACCTCAAACTCCTGTAGCAATATTATTATCTTACTCCTTTTCCCTAGTATTTAAACTTCTCTCAAATTTTTAAATTGCCATATTCTGCATTTTATTTGTAATACTTGTCTTCTCCTGTATTAACCCTCTATCCTCCCAAATCCATTTGTTAAGGGTCTCCCATTCCTTACCTAGCTCCCCATGCTCCCATACCTCTTTTCCACATTACAGACACACGAACTTATCCACAGGTCCAATAGACATGTAGCTTTCCTCAATCACATAGCACACTTCTGTCCTTCTATATCTCATCTTTACCTACACAAGTATCTTCTTAGAACCCTCATCACTAAATATTCAAGCCAAATAAAAGTACTCCAATGGAATGTGACCCCATCTCAAATTTTCTTTTTTTTAAACCTATCACTATCATCCCTACTAACCTCCATACTTAGTGATTTACACTCTTCTTTTGCCTACCCTTCAATATCTTTGCTATACTCCTGAACCACAGCAGAAAAACTGCTAATAGTTATTGAACATAAGCAGCACAGAGAATTGGTAAAGGATGAAGGAGTAAACAGAAGGTCTATCTTACATAAGTGGTGTATTGTTGGGTTTGTTGGTGCTATTATAACCGGAAGTAATTTTTTCTTCAAAATAAAGGGACAGAGGCCAAATCACTTAAATTAAGCAATTGAAAGGGTGAACACCTATCTGTTCATATACAGCTTAAAACATATCACAGGGAGGCAATATCTTACTAAAAATCTTCATATAAATTATGAGCTCTCCTCATTCAACTAAAGCTCAACCTACAGCACCAAAACAAAACAAAAAAAAGGAAAATAAAAAGATGGAGGGACTAAAAATAAAAATAGAAAAGGATAGACATGCACACAGGATCATGAGAAAACAAGGCAACAAAAAACCCTGAAGGTTTCCCAAGTGTTCCAAGGCAGATCAACAGGACAGAAATGGAGGGAAAAGAAAACACTAAGTAAGGCCGGGGATTTAGCTCTTCAGCACAAGCACCTGCCTGGCAAGTGCTAGGTCATGAATTCGATCCCCAAGACCCACCCCCAAAGAACCCCCCCCAAATAAAACAAAACAAAAAAAGGAGAAAATACTAGGTAGTGAAACTATATGGAAAGTTTATAGAATTGATGATGGGTCTTGGTGAGTTCAAAGAGAACATGACTCAATGGGTTATGGAATTATCACTCAAAATACCTAATGTGGGCATGGGGAAACCAACAAAAAGTAGAAGAGCTACTAGAATTTTTCAAAATATGAATGACAAATTCATACATAGAATTCAAGAAAATGTATCAGACAGAAATACCAGAAATAAAAGACTGTAGAGATTTCATAAAAACAGAATCCAATAGTATGGTACATGCATGAAATTCATCTAATGACTTTTTTGTTTTTTGTGGCACCTGGGATCGATGAAATTCATCTAATTAAAAAAGATATTCATAGATCAAACATAAAAGGATGAAAAATATACATGCACCAGGACCCTGAAAACAAGCAGCAATTTAAATCTCAAACAATGTAATATTCAAGTTAAAACTGAATAGAAGAAACAAGGAAGGTCACTATATACTAGTAAAGGGAGCAGTAAGCAAGAAGAGATAATGCTTACATATACTTATGCTTCAAATACTGGTGCATTTATCTTCATAAAACAAATATTATTGAGCATAAAAGATCAAGTAAATACTAACACAATCATAGTCAGAAATCTTAATACCCTACTTTTGCAAAAAGATAGATCAATTAAACCAAAAATCAATTAAGATATATTAGAGCTAAACCCATACCCTTTAACATAACGTAGAAGTGCTCTGTTTCCCCTGCAGCCTCACTAGCATTTGCTATTATTTGATTTCTTGATGATAGTCATTCTTTCTGAAGTAAGATAGGATCACAGTGTTGTCTTAATTTGCATTTCTCTAATTGCCAGTGATGTTAAATATTTTTGTGTATTTATTAGCCATTTGTACTTCTTCTGAGGAGTGTCTATTCATTTGAAATGCCCATTTTTAATTGGATCTTTTCTATTAGGGGGTCTACTTTTTCAATTCTTTATAAATTCTAGATATTAGTCCTCTGAGGAGTAGCTGACAGAAATTTTTCCTATTTTTTATATTGTCTCTTTATTCTGTTGGTTGTCTCCTTTACTGCATAGAAGATTTTTTAATCAGATATGATTCTGTTTATTGATTTTTCGTACTGTTTATTGTGTCACTGGGATTCTGTGCAGAAAGTCCTTGCTTATACCTATATATGCAAGAGTTTTATCTACTTACCTTATAGTGCACTAAGTGTTTATGTTTTAACATTTAGATGATTGATCCACTTTAATTTTAGTTCAGTTTGTGATGAGATACATGTGTGTAGGTTCAGTAGACTGTACAAGAATATCCAATTTTCCCAGCGCCATTTATTAAAGAGGCTACTTTTCTCTAGTGTATGCTTTTGTCCAGTTTGTCACAGATCAAATAGTTCAATGTGCCTGAGATTGTCTCTCTAACCTCTATTCTGTTCCATTGATTCACATGTGTGTTTTTACTCTATTACCATACTGTTTTTATCAGTGTAGCTTTGTAATATAATTTTAAATGTGAGGCTGTGATGTCTCTTATGTTTTGATTGTTCTCCAGGATTGTGTTTGCTATTCTGGGTCTCTTCTGGTTCCATAAGAACTTTTGGATTATTTTTTTCTAGTTCTGTGAGAAATGCTGTTGTTATTTTGTTTGGGATTGTGTTAAATCTGTATATCAGTTTTGCAAGTGTGCCCACTTTGACTATATTTGTTCTGCCTATTCAGGAAGAAGAGATACCTTTCCATTTTCTGATGTCCTCTTCAGTTATTATTTGAGAGTACAGTAGATTTTATTGTAGAGGTTTTGCACTTTCTTTGTGATGATCATTCCTAAGTATTTAATTTTTCTTGATAACAACATTGTTTTCCTAATTTATTTTCAGTATTTCATTATTGGTGTACAGGAATGCTATTTTTTATTTTTATTTTAAAGAGAATAAAATCAAACAGAATAAAACCAATCAAAGCAAAAGAATGAAAGTGTGCATATTTTAAAGAGAATAAAACCAAACAATAAAGCCAATCAAAACAAAACAGTGAAAGTGATATAAGATTTCAAAACAGGATAATAGGAAATCAACAATTGCCACCATAATGCCTCTTGTTATCTTCAAAATTGCTGCCCATACCATTAGACACAATAAACAAAACAAAACAAAATGAAACCAGTCAAAACAGAACATTGAATATAACAAAACAATAAAATGAAACAAAACAAAATAGAACAATATTGGATTTCAAAAACAAGACAGAAGAAAAACCCCTATATTTGTTATATTGCATACTGTTACCCTCTTAATAGATGCTCAGACCACTGGCTTTAGGCCTCCAAAGTCAATAAAACAATAGAAGCATTAAGTCATTTTGCTACCTCAGATGCTATCAACTCTGCCTGTCTTCCAAATCAGTGAGCTGCCTACAGAGGTGAGGAGAGTGTTCCTGTCTCCCAGCCCATGCATCCATCAGCTCATGAGAAGGATGAATTGGCTTCTTTTTCTTGTTACTCCTCCCAGGCCCAGCATGGCTTTTGCCAACTCACAGGAAGGGTGAATTTGGCTTGTTCTCCTCCTGGGACCTACATGGCTTGCACCAGTTCACAGGAAGGGCAAATTGGCTTCTTTGTTCTTCTTGTCACCCTTTCCAGGCCCAACTAGACTTCTGCCGAGGAATGCTATGTTTGCATGTTGATTCTGTGTCTTGCTACATTGCAAAATTTAAGTATAAATTCTAGGAATCCTTTCATGAGTTAATTTGGGTCTTGTTAGTAAGGTTCTTTTCATCTTCAAGTAATGATAACTTGACTTCTTCTTTTCCTGTACTATCCCTTTTACTTCCTTCTCTTTCCTGATTGCTCTCGCTGATGTTTTGAGGACAATGTTGAACAGGTGATAGTGAAAATTCTTGCTTTATACTTGATTTTAGAATGAAAGCTTCCAGTTTTCCCCATATAATATGATATTAGCACTATGTTTGTTATAAATGACTTTTATCAGATTGAATCAGGCCTTTTTACACATATCTTCTTCAGATTGATTATCATGAATAGGTGTTGGATATTGTCAAAGGATTTTTCTGCATTATTGAGATGATAATGTGATTTTTGTTTTAGCTTCTGTTTATGTGATACATTATGTTAATTAATTTTCATATATTGCACCATCTTTGCATCCCTGGGATGAAGCCTTCTTGGTAATGATGAATGAACTTTTGGATGTTTTGTTGCATTATTTGTCAGTGTAGTTTTGCACATTTTTTACAACTATGATCATTGAAAAGGTTGGACTATTGTTCTCTCATTTTTGTTGGATCCTTTCTGGCTTTGAAATTAGAGTAATTCTAGTTTTCAGGAATAACTCTGGGAGTACCCCTTTCTTTTTTATTTTGTCAAAGAGTTTGAGGAGTATTGCCTTTAGATCTTTTCTGAAGATCTTGTAGAGTTTGGTAGTGAAACAATCAATACCTCAGCTTTTCTTAGTTGGTAGGTATTTTTATTACTGCTTCAACCCATTGTCTTTTATTAGATTATTTGCAGTTTTTACATCTTGATTCAGTTTTGTAATTCATATGTATCTAAGAATCTATTAATTTCTTCCAAATTCTCAGATTTATTGGTGTGCAGGTTTGAAGTAGTTACAAATAATCTGGATTTTGGCACATTCTTATAATTTCACGTTTTCATCTCTAATTGCATTGATTAGGGTCTTTTCTTGCCTTTTTTGGTAAAATTTGTTAAGGATTTATCTACTTCATTTATTATTTCAAAGAACCAGCTGCTCAATTAATTGAGTCTTTGTATTTTTTGTTTCAGTTTCATTGACATCTGCTCTAACCTTTATAATTTCCTTCCTCATACCAGTTTTGGATTTAGATTGTTCTCATTTTTGTAAGACCTCAAAGTCCATCTTTAGATTTTTTTTCATTTGGGTTTGCTCAGTTTTCCTTTGTATTTACCTCTTTTTCTTTTTGTCACTGGGAATTGAACTCAGGACCTTGTGCTTGCCAGGAGGCACTTATGCTGCTGACCTATATCCCCAGCCCTGTATTTACCTGTTAAAACTACTTTCATTGTGTCCCATAGATTATGGTATGGTGTACCAACATTATCATTTAGTTCTAAAATTGTCTTATTTCTTCATTGATTTCTTTTGTGATCCATTGGTTATTCAGGGGTATTGTTTAATTTCAGTGTGTTTGCATAATAGGTTCCTTTTGCCATTGATTTCTAGTTTCATTGCACCATGCTTTGGTAATATGCATGGTATAATTTTGATTCTTTTGTAGTTACCTACCCATGCTTTACTGGCTAGTATGTGATCCATTTTGTAGAAAGTTGCAAGAGCTGCTGAGAAGAATGTGTATTCTGTTATTGTTTGGTGGAAATCTCTGTAGCTATCTATCCAGATGTTTAAGGGCTTAGTTTAATTATGATATTTCTTTGTTGATTTTTTTGTCTAATGGCTTCATCTGTTTCTGATAGTGGTATATTGAGATCCTCCTCTGTAATTGTGTAGATGTTTATCTGATATTTTATGTCCAGTATTGTTTGTTTTATGAAATTCAGTGTACCACTGTTCGAAACATGTGTTTACAGTTGCTATTTCCTCCTGTTTAGTTCTTCCATTCACCAATATGTAGTAAATTCTATGCTTATTCTACTCAGTATTGGCATCAGGTCCAAATTATCTGAAAATATGGTAACTATTTCTGCTTCTTTTTAAGTTACCATTGCATGGAAGTTTATATTCCAAGCTTTGATTTTTAGTCTATGAATTTATTTTTGGCTAAATGTGTGTTTTCTTAATGTACTAAGCCCCTGGATTTTGTATCTTGATCTATTATGCTTATCTGTGTCTTTTAATTGGGAAATTAAGACCATTCACATTTTGAAAATTATTATTGAAAGGTATTGACTTATTTCTGTCATTGCATTGTTTTCCTGTTTCTGGTTCCATTTCTTTTCCTTTTACATAACTGCAATGTACTATATGGATGTATGCATTCTGATGTAAAAGGAGACACAATTCACAACAGCCTAGGTATCAAACCACCTTAAATGCCCATAAATAGATGAATGGATAAATAAAATGTGGTATGGATGCACAACAGAGTAGAATTTACTCTTAGAGAAGAATGGAATTATGTCACTTGCAGGAAAATGGATGTAACTGAAGAATATCATGCTAAGTGAAAGAACCTAGGTTCAAAAAAATAGGTATCACATGTTTTTCCTCATATATGAAATAAAAGCACAAAAAGACATGAAATTGAAAAGAAGACTATTATTATCAGAAAAGCAAAAGGAACAGAATAAGTGGTAGGTGAGAAAAGGGTATAATAAGAAGATATAAGTGAGAGTAAATGAGGGGATAGATTTGATCAAACTATGTTAAGTACATGTATGAAAACATAATACAAACTAATATTTTGTAAAATTAATATGCAAGAATAAAATACATTTTTAAAATATAGCTGAGTGTGGTACCATATACATGTGACCCCAGCTAGTTAGGATGCTGTTGCAGGAATATCACAAATTGGATATGAATTTAGACAACTTAGTGAAACTATGTCTCATATAAAAAAAAAATGTTCAGAGATCCAGCTCAGCAGTAAAGTGTGTGTAGCATCCATGAGGCTCTGAATTTGATTCCCCAAGATAACAAAAAAAAGTTTTCGATGTAGCAAGAAAAGTATAGAATTTTTTTTTAGTATTTTCCCACTTTTTTATTTGTTTTATATTTATGGTTATGTTAATTTGCAAGTATTTTGAAATAGCTAGTTATAATGAACATACATTTTCATAAACTTCACAGAAACCATAAAGCAAAAATCTATAGTAGATTAATTAAAAATAATAAATGAGGAATCAAAGCACACTGCTATAGTGAATTAGTTAACCAAATGGAATACTATAAAGAGGGAGAAAACAAAAAAGGAGACATAACAAGAATAGAACCAGATTACAAAAGTGCATACAGAAAAGTTGAATGATCAATAATAAACTTAAGTGAAAATACAGTATATTCTCCAATTGAAAGATATAAAATGGATAAAAATGACTGTGTATTTAAGGAAAAAAGTAAGATATAATTACATACTGCTTGAAAGAAACTCACATCACCTTTAAGGGAAACAGATTGAAAGTGAATGGATATCAAAAGATATCCCATGTGAATGGAATCCAAATGAGGGCAGGAGTAGCCATATTTATGTCAGATAAATAGACTTTAAATTAAAAGTAAAAATACAAAGCAAGACATTATGTAATAAAAAGGGTTAATTCAGCATAGTGAAGGCATGCGTTTGTATATGCTCATATTGGTTGACTGAAGGCTCAAAACATCATGTCCTTTGCAATCACTGCAATTGAGGAAATGTCCATCACACTCCAAGTCCCTGGTGCCACCACTACCATTTCTGGAGTGGCCAACCAGTAAGCACCCCATTCCTACTATTGGACTATTAGTGTTCTCCATTTCCATGCCGTCTAACTGCATAAAAGAAGGGTTCTCTGACCTGCTGCCATGTGGATCATTGCTGAAACCATTTACTAAAACTGAAGAATTCAGGAAGACCAATTGGAATCCTGGTCACTGTAGCCTGCCAAGTCAGCACCCTGGATATCTATAGAAGCAAGATATTTACTATTTATAAAAGTAATAGAAACAACTGATCCATCAGATGTGCAAATCTTAATGTAGGGACACAAGAAGGATGAATAAACCAGATGACTTTATGTATTCAAAGGAATACAGTAACTGTAGCAGTAGACTCCAAAAAATATTGTTGAAATAGCTGATGAAGAATTCAAAAGAATAACTATGAGGAAGCTCAATGAAATTCAAGATGATACAGAGAAACAATTCAATAGAGTTAGGAAAATAATTTATGATTTGAGTGAGAAATTTGGCAAAGAGACATCATAAAAAGAATTAAATAGCTTGAAGTAAATACTTAAATATGTCAAATAAAAATACAGTTGTAAGACTCTGCAACAGACTACATCAAGCAGAAAAAAGAATATCTCAACTTAAAGACAGAACTTTTGAAGCATGCAATTCAGAGAAAAGTAAAAAGACTAAGGACAGTCTTCTGAACTTATGGAGCATCCTTAAATGAAGAAAATTTCAAATTTGAGGACTTTCAGAAGGCAAAGAGAAAAGTCATAGAAGACTTATTTATTAAAATAATAGTTAAAGATTTTTTTGGTCTGGAAAAGATATGGGCATTCAGGTATAGAAGATACATAGGACCCCAAATAGATATGAACAGAAAAGGTCCTCACTGTGGCATATTATACTCAAACTTTAAAACCTTAAGTCAAAAAAAGCTCTAAAAGCATCAAGGGAAAAATACCAAGTCACATTTAAGGGAACTACAATAGACTAGGAGAAAAACTTCCAATTGAGGATAGTACACTCAGCAAACTATGCTTCAAAAAAAAAGGAAAAATAGAGACCTTCCAAAGAAAGAAAAAGCAAAGTGAATTCATTGCCACCAGTCTAGATTGCAAAACATGCTTAAGGGAGTCTCACATCCAGAAGCAAAGGAGAGATAACTATCATCAAGAAAACATGTAAAGTTATAAAATCTGCTGAAACAGCACACACATCAGTGACAGTCAAACCTTATCAACATAATACACCATAAAACCACAAAGATGAACAGCAGGAAAGAAAGAGAATAACAAAAGATATTCAAAACAAACAAGCAAATCAACAAACTGACAGAAGCAAATCTTTACTTAGCAATAATAACCTTGAATATATAGACTCCACCATAGAACTAATATAGACTCCACCATAGAAAATACAGACTCCACTAGCCGGGCGTGGTGGCTCACGCCTGTAATCCCACCACTCGGGAGGCTGAGACAGGAGGATAGTTGTGAGTTCGAGACCAGCCTGGGCCACAAAGTGAGCTCAAGGCCAGCCTGAACGGCATAGTGAGACCCTGTCTCAAAAAGACAAGGGCCAGGGATCTAGCTCAGTGGCCTAAGCACCTGCCTGGCAAGTGCAAGGTTGTGAGTTCAATCCCTGGTGCCACAAAAAAAAAAAAAAAGAAAATATAGACTCCACCATAGAACTAATAGAACTAATGAATGAATTCAATAATGCTGCAGGCTACAAAACCAACACAAAAATGAATAGCATTGTTATATACTAATAGTGGATTTTCTAGGAAACAAATCATCAATGCAGTCCCATTCACAAAAAAACTACAAAAACAAAATACCCAGGAATAAATTTAACCAAGTTAATGAAAGACTCATAAAATATAAATTTAAAAACGTCGATGAAAGAAATTAAAGAAGATAACACACATACAAATACAGTGACTTCCCGTATGGTTGGATTGGAATTATTATTAAAATATTCATACTAACAAAAGTAAATTGCAGATTTAATGTAAAGACATTTTTCATAAAACTAGGAAAAAATCATCCTAAAATGCACATGGAAACATGAAAAGTCACAGCAGTCTTGAACGAAGCAATGAAACAGCATCACAATGTCAGATTTCGACATACTACAGTAGGCTATAGTAATTAAGACAACCTGGTACCAGCATAAAGGCAGATAGTCCAATGGACTGGGAGAGTGATCCCAGAAATAAATGCATGCATCTAAAACTCACTGGTTCTTAACAAAGTCACCAAAAAGATATTGGAGAAAGGACAGTTTCTTCAATAAATGGTTCTTGGAATACTAGACATCCATATTCAAAAGAATGAAACTTTACCCATATCTCATCCCATAAAAAGTTATTCAAATATTTAAATTTAAGACCTAAAACTATGAAATTACTAGAAGAGAACATAGGAGGAATATTCAAGAGATTTGTATAGTTGATTTTTTTTTTTGTCTTTCCGAGACAGGGTCTCATTACGCAGTTCGGGCTGGCCTTGGGCTCACTTCGTAACCCAGGCTGGCCTTGAACTTACAACAATCCTTGTGCCTCAGCCTCCCAAGTGCTGGGATTACAGAAGTGTGCCACCATTCCTGGCTAGGTGATGATTTTTTAAATAGGATTTCAAAAAGCATGAAGAAGCCAAACCAAAAATGGCATTATATCAAACTAAGAAGCTATGCACAGAAAATAAAACAATCAACAAAGTTAAGACAAAATCTGTAAGATTTAATTATAATGAAGGGAAACTTGTACTAATAGACATAAAAAAGAGACAACCTACCAAATGAGAGAAAATATCTTGAAACTACTCACCTAACAAGGGATTAATATCCAAAATATATAAGGAAATCAAATAAGTCAATAAAAACTCAATTCAGTTTAAATGTTAGCAAACAATCTGAATATGCATTTCAAAAAATAAATACATTGTATAAAATTGTCAACAAATATATGAAATATGCTGAATATTTTAGCCATCAGAGTAATACAAATCAAAACCACAATGGAATATTATCACACCTCAGGTAGATTGTAATTTCCAGAATATCAAAAACTGAAAAATGCTGCTAAGAGTTCAGAGAAAATAGAACTTTTATGAATTGTTGGTGCCAATGTAAATTAGCATACCTATAATGAAAACCAGTACGGAGGTCCTTCATTAAACTATTAAATGATGCTAACTATGCAAATCACTACTAGGCATTTATCCAAAAGAAATAAAGTCAGCATAGCAAAGAAACGTCTACGCTCTCAAGTTTGTTGGTATAGTAAACCATTCACGAGAGCCAAGAAATATTATGTCTAGATGCTCACCAATCAATATGTGGATTAAGAAAATGTAGTACATATATAAAATGGAATATTATTTAACCATAAAAGAATGATAGCCTATAATTTGTAGAAAAATGAATGAAAATCAAGGCCATTATGTTAAATCAAGTAAGCCACATACAGGAAGACATGTTCTCTTTTATATGTGAAAACATAAAAAAATTATCTTAGTGTAGACTAGTCAGTAACAGACACTACAAAGGATGGGGAGGGAGTGGTAGCAGGAATTTTGATATCTAAATATAGGTAGGGGTAAGTTCTGGTGTTCACAGCACAGTAGAATGACTCTAATTCACTATAACATCCTATATTTTATGAAGAACAAGAATACGGGTGCCCTTACACTTGTATGATTACTTGTTATAAAAAACAAAAGACTAGAGCTTATTCATGGTATCTTGACTTGTAATAATCAAAGGCACAAAAATATAGCCACAGAAATTATTAAAATAAATACACAGCAGTGTTGATGAGTCCTAAAACATTAGGTGGGCAAAATAAAAAGGTGACAAAAAAGAATGGTTCCATTGTAGGAAGTTCAACAATCAATCTAAGCAATGACAAAATATTCAGACCTGTGACTGTCTGTGGCATAGATGATGATTGACCAAGAAGATGTGTGAAAAAACTCATAAAAATGCCTAGTACCTTGAAGAACTGGGTTACCTAAGCATTTGTCAAAAGCATCAAGTTGTAAATTTGCCTTAAAACTATATGTAAAGATTAGTTTCACATACTGTGTTTCATTTTAGCAAAATCTAGGCAATGTCCTAAAAATACTTTAGGTGTGTTTGAAGCTTTAGAAAATGGAAACCATATTGAGGTAATGAGAGACAGGTCTCTAACTGCTGAGAAAGAAGGACTGATCCCAAAAAGAGACCAAAATGAGGCTGGAAATGAGTCTGAGACATTAGGATGGAGCCATATCTTCCAAACAGCTTTCTTGAGGTATAATTTGATAAATTTTGACATGCCTACACCTATAAAACCATTGGCACTCCCTCAGGAATTTGCTTTTAAATAGATTGATATAAAAGCTGTGTGTGTAGTTATGTGTAACACCTCCACTCACAATATCTATCTACTGAGCAAAATCAGAAAACACCAACAACAATAAGCATCCAAATCCTTCTCTCTAAATATTAGTCTCCAGTGGCAGCTGCTGGAGAGGGGACACCCAGAGCCAAGCCTTTCCCTGTGAGTCAGTGCCATTGTAGACTACAGGGGAAGCAAACAAGCCCTGCCCTTCCTGAACTGGCGCAATGCACAGGCCGCTGCTGGCAGGGGGACAGCCAGATCCCAGCCCCTTCCGGCTTGCAGGCTGGCACTCAAGAAGTACCAATTCCCCCTTCCCCTGTATGCAACTGGCTGATCCTGAGAAACACAAGCTCTGATGATAGCTATTGGATGTCTGTGGTGCTTTGCTGCTTCACTGACCTTGCAGGTCTAGGGCCAGTGATCTGATCATCTGTTCAGTGGTAGGCAGCGTGGCATCTAGGAGGAAATCTCCTTCTGAGGGTGGTAGCCATTATTGATTCTCTATTGTCTTGTTTTGAGGTCCTGTATCATTTTCATTGTTTTGTTGGGTTGGGTTTTGTTCTCTTTTGCTTCTTTTGATTATGTTAAATCTGGTACCAGGAGCAGTTATATCAAAGATTATAAGCTAGATATGGTAGCCATTTTGGATTTGTTATCATTTTGTTTTGAAGTCCTTTATTGTATCCATTGTTTTGTTTTTATTGTTTCTATTCTGTTCTGCTCTGTTTGATTTTTACTATGTCTGAAGGTATCTGCAGCTATTTTGAAGACAACAAAAGGCATTATAGTAACTATTGTTAATTTTGTAAAGTTGTGAAGTTCTGTATCACTTACTCTGGTTTGTTCTGATTGGTTTTATTCTGTTTTATTTTCCTTGGTCTTATCCTCTTGAAAAGAAAAGAAAAGTCTATTGTTTAAAGTCATGCCCCCCACCCCTGCAATTTGTCTCCAATGAAAGGAACCAGAGCTGGTTTCAGGGGTAGAGAGAGAAAAAGGTAAAGGATGGGACTAGAATTTCTTTTTATAACACAAAGGACCAAATGGCTTATAAGAAAGATGTAGCTACAAGGGAGTCCTGCTGGAGAAAATTGAACCATTGAGAACCCAAGAATAATAATGAACAGGACCATATTTCCATGAAATTAAGATCTAACAGGAAAATAAACTTCAGCTACAATTAATAGCTGGTTATTACCATGGTGATGGCCATTGTCATGCAGAGGATTATACCTCACTATTCTCTTGCTTGGTGGCTACTCTAT
>RJWT010032735.1:0-14058 GCA_004365215.1 Cuniculus paca | reverse complement strand
TGTTTTTGACCATTGCTGAGCTCATTTTCCCAAGCAGGAAAAGAAGGGGGATAATAATCCATGCCTCCTCCCCGGGTGTTTCTGGAGAACATATGGATTCATGGATGGAAGGGCCTTTGTACATTAGGAGGATGTTTAGCATATAAAAGATTGTGCTGTCACAAAGGTCCCGGTGGTCTCTTCAGCCCCTAACGACAAGGCCTGTGCCCCGAGGGGGCGGTACATGAGCAGTGTGGCATGGAGAACGTGGCGGCACTGCGGATGCTGGATCGTACGTGGAGCGGGGTAGAGTACACACCGAATCTGTATTTATACTCGGGGAAACCACGCTGTGCCTAAATTAGCACTTGAAGAATAGAAGCTTTTCCAAGATGGGCTGCCCTCCCCAGCAGCACAAACCTACATTCCTATCACTGCAGACAACAGCGGGGTTCTGAAAGCAACAGCAAGAAGCCTTGAATTCGCCCTGAATCTTTATCTGGCTCTCTTTAATTCCACCTCCTAACCCTACCTCACACACACACCTCCTGGCAAGCAGAACCCATCTGAAATTAAAGCTCCTTTCCAACGTCTCTGTCCCACACATGTGAATAATAGAGAGCATCAGGGTTTTCCAGGATCGCCTGGTTTTCTTGGTGGGGTCTGATACGGAAGTCACAGCATGGGTCGCTGAGGGGCCCAGAGGCACTTGATTAATCAGAGAGGCCCAAAGCATCATCGCACTGGCAAAGGAATCAATTTTCCAAATTCACGAAAGCACAGAAATAGCCTCCAATCTCTGTCCTGAGCTTTATCCTAATTTCCTGGGGTCACATCTCCTACTGCCTGGTGACCCCAAAATTCCACCTGGCTCCCTCCGTGGGCTTTGCATTCATCAGCATTTGCTCTGGGGAGCTCATGCTTGTCTGGCCAGTTTTCCTCAGACACACACTCATGCATAAGACACGCATGCGTGTGTGCAGACGTGCATGGGCGCGCGCGCGCGCGCACACACACACACACGCCATCACCAATTCCCATGGAAACCAAACAAGGGGAAAAATCGAAAGGCAGCGCACGAACTGCAGGAGAGCTCTCTGGCCCTGCCCCAGAGTCTCCCTAAACCTTCAGCTCCAGACCCGTTCGGGCTTCCTAGTCCTCTGGCATTCTGCAGTGCTTAATGTGCACGTGAAGGTTGATTTCCTTAAGTTGAGAATAAATAATCAAGACATAGAACACCACACTGAATAACTGAGAAATGCGCATTTTCAAGTAGACATGCAGCCCCCAGAAGGGACAGAAGCCACTAATGAATTTTGATCCAAAGATTGTCTTTTAAAGATTTTTTTAAAATTGGTGCTGAGGATTGAACCCAGGGCCTTGTGCATGCTAGGCAAGAGCTTTACCACCTGCCAACACCCGAAGCCTTCATAATCACATCTCCTTAATAAAATACCACAGGTGCAAGGCATAAGAAGAGAAAATGAGGAGAGTATGCAATTAAGTGCTTTCCTCACTTCCTAAATAGGTGTTCCTGAATAAATAAAAGTTCATCTGAATAGAAAATTATTAAGTCTTTGAAGAATAAGAGTTGTGAAACTCACAAGAATTAGTCTACTCCTTCCTAAAAGCTTTACAATAAATAAGTAAATAAATAAATGAATTCTATGTACTGACAGGAGAAAATGTCTAAGATCTATTGCTATAAAAAAAAGAAGTGCAGATCTATACTGCTGGATTAGTTTGCTTGGGTAAAAATAATTTTATGTAGAAAAGCATGCTTTTGCTTCTATATACACATGTCGAAACAATTTTAAACTGAATGATTGATAATGGTTATAGTATGAACAACCTATTTATTTCTACAGTTTTTTGGGGTGAGAATCTAGTACATGTATAATCATAGAAAATGATGAAGCTGTGCACATTTATCTTCCTCTGCCCTGATAGCCTTGAGATTTGAGCAGCCCTGTAGTGACCTTAACAACCATGCACTGGGGCCTTCGTCTCCTTGGCTAAGTGGAGGTATCTGGAAACCCAGACATGCCACATTTGAGTGGCAGCTCTTCTCTTCTATTTTTTGAAACCAAAGTAACCACAATGACTTATGCTCAACATTTCTGGTCCAGCAGTGGTCAAGTGGGTGGGTGGCGGAGTTCCAGGTCCTGATGGATGACAAGATGTCAATGACCAAACTGCTAAGACCATTCGTTCTTGTCCTCCTTTTGTGGGTTTCCCCTCCTCTGTGTTTGCAGGACACATCCACAAGCTATAATAACAGTTCTTCTGTCATTGATCTGCAAAACTGCCAAGGACCAGTGTCCATCCAGGCTGGACTCCGGACCCTCCCCCAAAGAGGATGGCATCGGGAGCACGGGAAATATTTTGACTGAGAGGAAATAGGAAGGGGCTATTTGGTCTGAGGTTTTCCTTAACCCAACATCTTGGCAGGACTTCTGACAACCAAAGAGGAAGCCCATCTTGGTTAGCCGAAGAGCGAGCATGGGCTTAAACAATGCTAAAAGCAGTCACATTAAGAATTAAAGTCTTGCTGGGGATATGGCTCAGCAGCACAGTGCCTGCCTGGCAAGCACAAGATCATCAGTTCAATTCCCGGTGCCAAAAAAAAAAAAAAAACTCAAAGAATTAAAGTCTTTTATTATGATCTAGAGAAAGCACACATGTGCGCACACACACACACACACACACACACACACTATCAGGTTTGTTCTGCAGGACTTTCACTCAGCCTCCCCTCCTGTTCCACACAGGATGTGCTCCTGAAACACTAGGGCTGTTCAGAGCTTCCTGAGAAACTGGGATTAGGATTCAGATTCCTCAGTTGAGCACAGCGTCCAGGAACTGAGGGCACAACGTGTGTCGTCACCAGCAAAGGGGCAGAGCCGACATCTGGAGAGGTAGCTGTGAAATACAGCAGGCACCAGACACAAATAGACCCAGGAGCCTCGATGCCTCTGCACTTAGCCTCGTCAAGAGCCTCCTGCATCTCTCAAATAAATGCCCCATTTTTCTGACTCCAGTTTGAGGTAGAAATGAAAAATCTTAGCTAAATCAACTGGGAGAAACCCAGAGAGGCAATGAGCTCTGCACCGAGTGGTACACACTTCAGTGGCTCAGCGAGTGTTCAACAGCGCTGGTGACGAAGCCCGTTAGAAACTTTCCTCTGAAAATAGCTTCCAAAATCAGAGTCCAGGCCTATCCCTTTGCCTGTTGTCATCATCCTAGAATTTATGCATTTATTGGGTGTTTACACTGTCAGGGAGAGCTTTATCTGTGCCATCTATTAATTACCACAACCACCGAAGAGGTAGGTTCTATTACTAACCACTTTCTATGGAGGACAGAACTGAAATTCGGTGATGTAATCTGCTGATGGCCTCTCCAGAAATAATGGTGACAGCATTCAGAAAATGGGTGTGTCTGGTTTAGACTGTGAGCTCTGAATCTTCATGCTGATCAGGCTTATTTTACTGAAACCTCTCATCTTAGGCTTGATTGATTAGGACCATGACCCAGACCACCAAGACATCTGGTTGATATTAAAAATCGCATTCATCCTCCAAGGTGTGATATTTGCTACTATTAGTAAAAGTCAAGAAAGTATACTACAGGCACAGTCACCTTGAAAATGGTATGGTGGGTCCTCAAAAGAGTAAACAGAATTTTATGATCCAGCAATTCCATGTCTGGGTAAAAGTACAAAAAAAATGGAAAACAAGGACTTGAACAGATATTTGTGCATGGAAGGTTAGAGCAGCATTATTCAGAATCATCCACCCATGTCCACCAATGGAGGAACGCATAAGCAAAACATGGCACACGCATACCGTGGAATGTAAACTTTAAAAAGAAATGGAGTTCTGACACACGCCTCACCGTGGAGGAACTTGAGAACCAGGCCAAGTGACAGAAACTGACGCCGTGCCATTTTCCAAAAGGGCATATATTGTATGATGCCATCTATACGGGGTATAAAGAGTAGTCAAATTCATAGGCACAGAAAGTAGATTGGTGGCTGCCAGGGGTTTGGAGGCAGAGAGGATGAGAAGTTATTGTTTAATAGGTACAGAGTTTCACCTTGGGAAATTTTTAAAACTCTGCTGATAGATGCGGTAACGGTTGCAAAACAATGAGACTGTACTAATGCCATTGAACTATACTCTTAAAAGTAGTTAAAATAGTTAATGCAATGTTATGTCTTTTTTACCATAATAAAAAAGAATGTCCCCTACACCCTGTCCCATATCAGAGTTCCAGGGCAGCATGCAACTCAGTTTTGCAGTGATGTGCCGCGCCTGGCAGACTCCAGAGATTCCTGAGAGCCTGGTGGCCTAGACCAAGAGCGCTGAATCTTCATGCTAATCAGCTTTACATCCCCTTACTGAAACCTCTCATCCTAGGCTTGAATGACTACGATCCTGACCCTCAAGGAGCTCACAGCCGGAGAAATCTCAAGGAAGCCCACGTAAAAGACCCCACGGGAGAAAACCATCAATAAGAGACAGATACATGCGAGGCTGAGCACTCGCAGGGCTCTACTGTGACCCTGGTGCTGAGATGCCGCCTTGGATACTGGTTGAACTGCAGCAGGGAGAGGAGGAGGAAGGGATTACCGTCAGCACAGAGAAGGCAGCATGTGGCTTCCAGCTGAGACTTGCTCCATGCCAGACCTGGACCCACGCTCCATCTTGTCTCCGCAGCAGTCTTGGGTGATGTACGATAACATTGCAGAAGACTCCTGCTCACCTGCCCTCCTCCCTCCCCCCTTCTCCTGCCTTGCCTCTGAGCCGTTTCCCCTGGACAGAGCTGGCCTGGGGCAAGAGCCCCTTCCTGGCTTCCATTACAGGAAGCTGGTGACAGCACTGCCATTCCTGTTGGTGCAGATTGTGTGAGCTAAGGACAAAACGCGATTTGATGGAAAAAAAATCCTTTCCTGGATGTCTGCTAGATTTGTAGAAAAACTTCATTCCCTGATTTAAAAAGAAATAGCTCACAAAAAGAAAGATGTCACTGTTGGACACATGTGCTTAATAATGGGATGCCTGAGGCTGGCTATGGTGGCCTGCGTGGGACCAAAAATCACTGGATCCCAGAGAAGAAACTCATGCTCTAAAGACCACATGGAAAGAAGGAGGGAAGTTGCTAACTTGAAGCCTCTGAGTTAACCAGCCCTCCCTATCTCTTCTTACTTGAGAAAGTTTTCAACTAAATTTACATTTGAACCTCTTCCAGGTACATTTGGCCTGTGGGTTTCCAAATGGGCATGGCGGAGGCTGGCTGTAACTAAAGATGCAGGCCAGAGCATTTTATCAGGGAGTTAGGGTTAAAACAGAACTTTGGGGCCTCCAAGGCAAAAATGAAGTAGGTGTGGCTAAGTTAGGGGACACTGTGTGAACAGCCCCATCATTCCTTTCGCATGGCACCTTGGTTGTCTCCCAGCCGGGGGAGGGAAAATGATGGTGTTTCCATGGTGACTCAGCCCTTCCCCTCAAAAGCTCAGGAACCATCAAGAGTGTCCTTGCAAGCGACCTTCCCGTGTCAGGGCTGTGTTTACGCGGGGCAATGCTCGGAAAGCCTCGCTCTTCCTTTACGCTCGACTTGTCCCAGTGTCTCGAGCTCCTGCCTCTCCCCACGCAGGGGGCCGATGTCGCTCTAACTCTCCCCGTGCCTCCCACGCGTTTCTAGGCCTGGGAAGCAGCCACCCAGGCGAAGTGACCTCCCTCACTAGTATTTTTATCACCCGTGGTTTGGTGACTAAAATTGCTCTATGTAAAAATACAGCACTCCATGCTGGGAGGGGCTAGACCAAGGTCACAACGAGGGCAGCTGGAGGAACCAAGCAAACCTGGATCTGCATCCCAGCCAGGACACCAGGCACAACCTTGGGCAAGTCACTCCACCTCCCCTGAGCTCAGATCTTTGTCTGGAGGATGACAGTCCTGCCACCTGCCCTTCCGCCTCATGGAGCCAAGGTGGCACCCAACAGCAGGCGCTCACACCCAGCACAGCCACTGGGCTGACCCCAGGACTGGACTAGGAGAGCTCAGACACACACAGTCATTTTCATTAGGCCAGAGGAGGGAAGTCCGGAAGACAACTGAACTGACCACACCCAGACTGTCTGGCGGGTCCCTCAGGGCATCCGGAAAGCCAGAGAGGCCGTGTGCGCCCTGAGAAGCCTGGAGGCCTGGCAGCTCTGCTTCTCCTCCTTGAGCCCTGGGGCTTCTCACACACTGTGGCACATTTGAGATCCCACCAGCCTGGGGAGATGGGTGTTTCCACCTCCCTTTGTAAGTGAAGACGAAAAGCCACACAAGGAAATCAAAGGTCCCAGTGGAGGGTGTGTTCTAACCTCCTCGTCATCAGATTATGAGGTCTGGCTTTTTTTTTTTTCTTTTTTAAACAGAGATTTCTTCAACCCTCTTTACCTGCTTAAGAGGAAGGAAAGGGAACAAAGCTTGCAAAATAATCTAGTACCATCACGGAAATTTTCAGGCCTTATCATTTAGCTCTATCCAAAGCAGAGGGTCCTAGAGGGTGCAGAAGAGCAGAACTGCAGGGACTGAAACGCAATAGTCTGTAAACTGTGTCGATGTGTCTTAATCACTCTCTTGTCACAGAGACACAACGCCTGACACCCCCAATTTGAAGAAGGAGAGGTCTGCTTTGGCTCACAGTTGGTAGTGTTCAGGGCTGGCTGGCAGAGGGGCCTGGTGGAAGAGAGCTGCTCACAGCACAGCGGACAGGAAGTGGGGAGAGATAGACCCTTCTGGGACATGCCCCAGTGACCAACCACTTCTGACCTCACCCCACTTCCTAGCAGCAAGCCAGTGACAACTCCCATAATCCAATCACTTTCCAAAAACCCTGCCTATGAGCACAGGAAACTCTCGGGGGACATCTAGGTAACAACAGTGAATAAAAGAAACCCTCATTATCATCCCCAGAATTCTCCAACTATGCAGCATTCAGCAAGTCATTGAAAAGATAAAGCTTCTGTGGCAACCAGACTGTGACAGCTGGCTTGTGTTCCTCTCCCATCTCTCCTGTGGGGCTGGGGCTGGGTTGTAGATTTGGGGTGACAAGGATCCATTTCAAAGAGAAGCTGGACCACCATGCAGTGGTCGCTGGAGTGGGGACCTTGAGTTCCCTGCCTGCTTGCTTACAAAAGGCAAGACTTTATGCTTCCCGCATGTGCTTTCTTGGTTCTTAAGCAGCAGCTGGCTGGTTGGCTGTCTGATAGCTGATGTGGACAGCATGCTGCCCAGGCTGAACCAGCACAGGCCAGAAGGACACCCCTTGTGGCCCATCTTCTCCTGCAAGGTCACTGTGCAGTGTGGGGGACCTCCAGGTCTCCGGTGTTCCTGGGCTTGACATCTGTGCCGAGAAGTTAGCCTTCCTGGCAGCTTCCAAGGACCTGTGCTAGGTGCTTTCTACACCATAACCACCAGCATGGTGACCCTCTAGAACAGGGTTATCATTATTAACCCTTTTTAGAGAACAAGAAACCGAGGCATGAAGGACGTAGTTAACTTGTCCAAGAATCAAGGCCCCTAAGAGAGGATGTCCCCTTCCAGACGGGGGAGAGGCCCCCAGTGATATCTCCTGACCCAAGGAAAACCGAAGCCAAGCAGAGACGCACACCAGGGTTTCTAAGAAAACAGCAGGCCTGGGGAATCGAGGCTGTTTTCCAGAAAAGCTTCTCCACCTCAGTAGCTTGAAGAACCGAACAAAGTTGCCGATGTGAACGTCAAGCCTGGGCATGGATGAGAGATGTCCAGAGAAACCACGGCTTCACATGCTGCCAGCACCAAAAGTGTCACCGCGCACCGCTCTGAGCGCGCAGATGGAGCTGCGCTAGAAGTCTGCAGACAGAGTGATTTTCTCGCGGCTCTAATGAGTGCAGATGTGTTGGAAGCCGGAGCTGTGCCCTTGTCGTAATATGCGAGTCTCGGAAAAACCAGTGTCGTCTGTAGCAGTGGAAAAAGAGCAGGGCTGTCACCACCCAGGTCCTGAGGTCGTGAAACACACGGGGGTGTGAGCTCGTGCACTCGGGCCAGCTCGCAGGAAGCAGTTAGCATCTTTCTGGGATGCTCCGCAGGCGTCCCAGGGTGACAGAAACAATGACCCCCTGGTTATCTTGGCGCCACTCTGTATCTGCCTCCTACGTGCCAGGTCCTGTCCAGACCTCAGCAAGACATTTCCAGAGGCTCCACATCACTCTCCGTCAAAAATCTTCCTCGGATGCCTCCCAGACACCGGGCGACAGTCATTCCTTCCTCCTGTCGCGCAAGCCGAAATGCTGTGGAGCTCTCACGTGTCTGTCGTCTAAAGATTCATTCCACATGGATTTATTAGATGGCTGTGTAGCACTCGGCATGGACTGGGGCACAGGAGCAATCGACAGTGTCCCTTTTCTGGGAGACCCAGAGCACAAGTCTGTTTATTCCTTAGATTCCAAGCCAACAGCCACCGCAGAGAAACCCTCCAGCAATACCTGGGTCTGTGGGTAAAACCTCCAAGCATAAATGCACATTCATGAGGGTATCGACTTCAAGTGAAAACTAACACAGCACTGGTTTTGACTGCATTCAAGACTCAAAAGCATATCTGTTCCTTGAATGCTTGCCTCTATATTGTAAAGGAACGAAAAAATGGGGACTGCATCAAGGTTGTAATACTAATCAAAACAGAGACAGGAATAAGGAGCAATCACAAGGCCAGTCGATAGACTCTCCCCATCAGTGCTCATGGCTAAATTGACCATATTGCTGTAGCATAATTTTAGGAGTTTGCTGTTTGGGTTTTTTTCTATGTGTGCTCAGGGTGTTCAGTTCCAAGAACAGCTGTGACTCGACTTCAGAAATGTATATATTTGTATATTTCCATCGCCGTCTCCATCACCGTCAAATGTCAGTTCTCTTCCACGAAGGCTAGGGGGCCCATGTGACTTTCCCAGCCCAGAATTATTCATGCTTCCTGGTGCTTGAGCCAGACTTTTGCCAGCCCATCCCCAACATCCACACAGCCCTTGTTCCCAGGCAGAAGATGGAATCTGTCAAGGTCAGCTTATAGGCCTATCAAGGTCGGCCAGTATCTTGGAGAGGAAGCCACCAAGCTGAGAGACCATCCACTTCGCTTTCTGAGGGCTCCCTTCACGTCAAGACCCACCATGCATCATTTCCAAATGAGGGAACTTGGCATTTGTTGCATCAAATGCCAAATGTGTTTTCCTCGCATATCTGCTGCCACGTTCGGGATCTGTCCTTAGTTAGATCTCCTCGGAACAAGGGAAGAAAGAAGCTAACAAGTAGATCTTTCTGTTTCTTGCTTGCTGAATGATTTTGGAATGAATCGCTTCATTGTCTGAGCCTCCATAAGTGTATGGAGACCGTAGATGCCTTACTGTCCACTGAGCAGAATTATTGTCAAGATTAAATGCAGAACCTGGCACATAATCGGAAACAATATAATTACGAATATTATTGATACTATTTGTAAGTAACACTACTTACAAAATAATGAGGTAATAAATATTAGTTCTTTGCAAGTTATATGAACCACAATACCCTTCTAGAATGGACCTTTCTTACCTGTTCTACCCACCTAACGATATTTTATGCTTTGATTCTAAGGAAGTGCTTCTCAGAGTTGAGCCTGAGCCGAATCCCTGGAAGAGCTTCCTCACACGCTGCCTGCTCTGGCCCCCTCAGTGTTTTTGACCAAGTAGAGCTAAGGAGAAAACAGACCTTGCGTTTCTAACAGTTTCCAGGTGCTTCTGCTGCTAATGGCCAGGGCCCACACTTGCAAAAGCCCTTCCCAGAGGATTGAACTTATGAAGCATTCCCTCGACACGCATTTATGAAGTACCTACTGTGTGCTGAGGACTGTTATAAGTGAAGAAGGCAAAGTAGTGAACAAAATAAAGCCCCTGCCTTCCTGAAGCCGGTATCCCAGAGCGGACAGAAGACTGTAAGGAAACCCGTACATAAACAGCAGTCCAGGTGGTGGGAAGGACCGTGGTGAAGCCGCTCAGTGGGACAGCAAGAGAGGGAGGCTCACTGAGAAGGACGACTCGGGGACGGGAAAGCACTGCAGATGTAGGAGGGAAGGACCTGTGAGCCGGGGGCGATCATTCCAACAGGAAACGACAGTGCAGGCAGAGACCCTAGGAGGACACTGACTTGAAGGTCTTCAGGGCCAGCCACATGGCCCGTGTAGCCAGAGAACAGGGAGCACAGAGAAGGGACATTGAGGAGATGACGGGGGCCTCTCTGGCTACCTGCAGCACCTGGCGTCTTCTTTGAAGGAGAGAGAAGCCCCTGGAGGGTTCCGGGGAGGCCAGCAACACAGGCAAACTCAGTTTTCCAACACCAGGCAGCCAGGAGGCTGTTGAGCTCCTGCCCGTGAGGGGTGTTAGGAGCTTGGCCGAAAGGGAGCAGAGCAACTGGGGTACCTGACCCGACTCACGTTGGACCGGCCGAGAACCCGCTCTCTGGAACGCCTGAGATCACAAAGGCTTCCGATGCTTCTCAGATTTTAGAGCATTTGCGCATGCATCATGAGCTATTGGGGAGAGGAGGTCCGAGCCCACATATGAAATTCATGCACAGACTCATGTTTCATGTATACCTTCCATGGGTAGCCTGCAAGTGATCTCACACAACATTTATAGGGCGCCTGCGTTTTGATTGCAGCTGTTACAGCCCGTCAGATGCGGGGTTTCTCTCTTGTGGCTTTGCATCAGTATCCAAAAAGTTCTGGATTTGGGGCCACTGGAGATGTTGGATTCTTCAATCACGGACATTTGACCTTACTTTAAAAGCAAACCTGACAGAACTTGCTATTGAGTTAGAGGTCAGATGGGGAAAGAAGAAATGAAGATGAGTTGTGGGCTTTGGGGCAACCGATTTAGTGAACCAAGATCACCCAAAATAAACTATCTGCCGCGTAGTAAGAGATCTGTTACTCATCTATGTATTTTGGAATCAGGATAGTTTCCGTTTAGAAATTCTAATACTGCCAAAAATGATCACGTCGTTCATCTACCGCACAACTCTAGGGGGCGCTGTTACACCCCCATACGTTGAGGTTTAATAGATGAAGGCAGAGGAAGAGGTTCCTGGCTTTGAGAACTTTGTCCATACTGTGCTTAGGTTTTATTTTTTCCCACTTCCTGCAGTGAAATATGACTCCAACCAACCAAGCTGAGCATCCAGGATGAAAGTCCCTGTACCAGGAGCTGTGCTCGTGTCACCCACCTAGGAATGGGTTTCAACACAGGCCCTTGCACGTGGCAGGGGCGCTGACAATCAAGGGAGAGACTCATCATGACACCAGTGATCACTACTGATGGCTCAGTCCTCTGCCTTGGCATTTCTGTTCCTCACTCGAGGATGGTGGGCCGCTTGCACCCCATTATCCCGGGGGTGGCAATGCAGTGCGTGTGATTTGTAACCTCATCGAGGACAACCAGCCTGAGGCCCACCCCCTCCATGAGTGGGGCTGGCAAGCTTTACACCAGCAGAGCTAGAGCCGTGCGCACTCTGGGGGAGCGATCACGTCTGGACCCCAGATCTCTCCAAATATCATCGAGGGAGGAATGTGACTCATTGGAATTCAGTTGTGTTTTTAAGGAGTTTACTGTCATTGTTTATAGCTTAGGAGATGGAGTTTGTGTGGTGCATGCACCGAAATTAGGGGGAAAAAGCGAACTTGGTCTCCATCAGCTTCCTCCGCCCACTTCCTCTGCCTGAGTTTCGAGTTCACTCTTGGATGCCTGGGGTCCTCCTGGCTGCCTCCATCTGTTCTGCACCCCTCTCCTCCACAGACTTACCCAGCTGCTCGTGTTTCAGACCTGAGCATCCCAGCCTGGCAGCTTCTCATTCGTCATGAAGTATCAGCAGGTCGCACTGCCCTCTTTCCACGGTGCGCTCCAGGTGCCGCCCTGGTGTGTAATAGCCAGTATTTATGAAGTGCTTGGTATTTGTCAGGCACTGTGCCAAGTGCCTTTGGTAAATCATCTCATTTAATTCTCCCAGCAATCCCATGGTTTTAGGACTATTATTATCTGCAGGTGCGAATGAGAAACTCATGAAGAGATGAAATAATGCCTACGACTGCCTAGGAAGCTTATAGCAGAGTGGAAAATAAATTGGAACCTCTGCAACTCTCCACGCAGGCTTGTAAGCACCACCATATTGCCTTTTATGACAGAAGAGACCCAGCACTTATTGCGTCTATGCCCTTTACAACTGCCTCATCGCATTTGATTTTCACAGCGACTCTCTGAGATAGCTGTCGCCATCCCCTCTAAAGAACCAAGGGTCTCAGAAAGGTTAAGAATCCTGTGCAAGACCCACCATGAGTATGAAAGTGACCAAGCCGGGATGCAAAACCCAATCCCCTAAATTCCAATGCCCCCGTGTTTTTTACGACACGAAACAGCCTGAATCCGTGGTTGCATCAGGAAGCTATGGTATCGGAGGTTTGTGGGAGGTGGGGTCGAGTTGAGCCATGTGGACACAGAGGAACTGCAAGGTGTTAGAAGCAGCAGGAGTGGATGTTGCCCTGAAGTCACCCGTGAGCTATTTCTGCTAAGAAGATATCTTTTCATTGTACCTGTCTGGACATCAGCCGTCCCTCGTCCTTCGTTTGAAACTCTTCGGGAACTTTCCAGCACACGGTGGCTTACTGATCTTTTCCTGCCTCCATGCCTACCCTCCCTGGCTTTCTCGCTGGTCTCCAAGTTGGTCACAGCTCCTTTCAGTTTAGGGCCTCTGGCATTTGCTTTTCACTCTACCAGTAACTTCTTTTGACCTCACCTTCCATGACAATGCTCAGCTCAACTGTCACTTCTTCAAAGAGACTGTCCCCTCTGTGGCACATTAAAATACGTCATTCTGACATTCTGCTTGAAGGTTTCTTGAGGGACTCTGCCTTGAAGGCTGCATACTTGCCCTTGTTGGCAACTCAAGAGAGAAAAAAAGTAAGTTACACACAATGCTTGGTGTAGACTTTTTCCAAAAGTAGCACATCTCAGGCAAGTTAGTCCTACTCAAGGACCAAGATCTACACTCAGTTGAATCTTCAGATATTTTCAAAGCAGCTTCTTAACATGCAAAGATTGAAACAAAGAACAATTTTGATGAAAAAAATAAACCGAGTTACAAACTTCATCAGAGAAAAGTTTTTGTAAGAGTTCAGGATGTAAAATTTTGCCTTGGTTTATTAGAAAGACAAAAAAGCTTTTGTCTTTAACTTACAAGTTGCTTGTCTTGCTGACCCAAAAATCATAGCCAATAAACCGGAGGGTTTGGAGGAACCACCCGTACCCCCGAAGGAGGCAGAGGGGCTCTTTCCTGCATGCGGCTCACAGTGCCGCATACTTAAACCTTCTCCTTGTTCCCTCATTTTTGGGTTATGAGAGACGTGTATTAGCTTTGCGATGCTGCAGGGAAATACCTGAGATGGGCTACTGATTAAGAAAAACAGGCTTATTTAGTGCACATCTTTGACAACTTTAATCCAAGATCGGATGACGTTCTGGCTCTGGCTTCTGGCGTCCCTGGTAAGCAGCAGTGGAGGAAGTGCGTATCTCAGTGAGCTGTCACATCTCGACAAAGCCAGGATGTGACAAGAAGCAAGAAGATTGAGCAATCCACAGAATGATACCTGAGGACCCGCCTGCTGGAGGACCCTGCCTCCTGCAGGTCCATCAGCTCCCTGTACCTGAGGCTTTAGCACTCAGACCTTTGGAAACATTCCGCACTCAAACTACACCCAGGAGGGACACTCTTTCTGTCCTCTGCCCCACACTAAAAAGATACCCTCACCATCTCAACATCATATTATTCTTCTATGAAATGGAGCATAACATCAAACCTCTTTCATTTAAAAATGACCAAAAATATCAACTAAAAAAAGCAGCATTTAGGGCTGGGGATCTAGCTCAGTGGCCTTAGCGCCTACCTGGCAAGCTCAAGGTCATGAGTTCAATCCCTGGTGCTGCAAAAAAAAAAAAAAGAAGAAGAAGAAGCATTTATTATAGTATTTACT
>RJWT010032734.1:0-14057 GCA_004365215.1 Cuniculus paca | reverse complement strand
GTTCAGGCTGGCCTTGAATTCAGTTTGTAGCCCAGGCTGGCCTCAGTCTCACAGTTATCTTACTGCCTCAGCCTCCTGAATGCTGGAAATACAGGCATGTGCCACCATACCTAACCTTTATCCTTAACCTTTATCCTTAGTTCTACATCTACATATCTAAGTACCAGAGATAGCACAGACGTTTCAGGTTCATCATGCTAAAATTGAACTCTATTATTCAGCTAACTAGGTAGCTGACTTGCCTCCCTCTCCTCCCCTCCCATCGTCTTACTTCCTTCCCTCCCCCATTCCCTCCCTCCCTTCATTCCTTCTTTTGACAGGGTCTTGCTATGCAGTTCAGACTACACAGCCCAGGCTGGCCTTGAACTGTAGCAATCTTCCTGCCTCAGTCTCCAGAGTGCTGAGATTATGGGGTACACCACCAAGCCAGCTTCTATCTTTAATCTGCTTCTCTTCTTATATTACCTACTTTGATCAGTGGCATTGTATTAGTTTTCTTTTTTTTTCTTTTTTTTTTTTTTGCGGCACTGGGGATTGAACTCATGACCTCATGCTTGCTGGGCAGGCGCTTAGACCGCTGAGCTAGATCCCCAGCCCTGGTATTTTTGAGACAGGGTCTCACTATGCCGTTCAGGCTGGCCTTGAACTCACTTTGTAGCCCAGGCTGGTCTCGAACTCAAAACAATCCTCCTGTCTCAGCCTCCCGAGTGCTGGGATTACAGGCGTGACCCACCACGCCCAGCTTGTATTAGTTTTCTACTGTTCCTGAAAACAAATTATCACAAACTTAGTGACTAACGATACAAATTCATCTGACAGTTCTGGAGGTCAGAAGTCTGTCATGGGTCTCCCTGTGCTAAAATCAAGGGGTTAGCAGGATGGTCACCCTTTTGGAAGCTTAGGAAAGAATCTACTTCATTGCCTTTTCTACCTTCTAAAGGCTTCTCTGTGTTCCTCAGCTTGTGATTCCCTTCCTCTGTCTTTAAAGCCAGTGACATCTCACATCTCTTACCCTGGTTTTATCACATCTTTCTCTGATAAAAGCCGAAGGATCCCTGAGTTTATGGACTCATGATTAGTTTGGGCCTATCTGGATAACCTCCCTGTGTCAGCAGCATATACTCAGACACACTGCAAGATCTCTTTACCAGGTAAGGTAACACAGTCACAGGTTCCAGGACTTAGGGCACAGACATACCTCTTTTGGGGAGCCATTGTTCTGCCTACTATGGGAGCAATCTACCCAATCACACAAGTCAGATGACTGGAGGATTTTCTTTGTGTTTCTTTCATTTCCGGCCCTTTCACCCTGTCCTTAGACTGTTTTAACTCTATCTCCTTAGTCTTGCCTGCCTATCATACTCATAACTTACTCATATTTCATTTATGGATCACCTTTATCATTTAAAACATATATATGATCCTGTCCTTTCTCTGCCTAAAGGTAAGAGCAGTTTTGGTGCTTAGATAATGTACAGCAGTTAGTCATTTCCAGTCAGTCTTAGCCTATCTTTCTAGCCTGGCTCTCTTCATTACATTCTGTTCTCCTGTTCTTTAGTTATACATAATTACTAGAAAGTGAGCTTTAAAAGGGTAAAGAATTTTTTTGGAGGGGGAGGTGCTCATTGCTGTTGCAAAATAATGATGCAACAAATACTGGATATCATTTTATTTCCTTCTCTGAAGAACCATATGCCAGCAGCAACCACAGGTTGACTATGTACCACTTACCCAATGCTTTGGTTAAAATTTTGCAAGGCAAACATCACAGTTGAGGAAGTAGAAATTCAGAAAGGTTAAATAATTATCTCATGGTCATCTTATCTTAAATTTCAGCTTTGGCCTTTACAACTCCACTGAATAACTTCTGTGGTGAAGGTCATGTTGCTAACTCCAAATGATCTTTTTCCAGTCTGTCTTACTTGACCTGTGAGTAATATTTGACTAAACTGATCATCTGCCTCTCCTGGATGCACTTCCTTCACTTGGCTTCCAGGACATCAGTATTTGCTTTGTCCCCTACTCCATTAGTTGTTACTTTTCAGTGTCCCTTGATAATTCATCTCATCCCATCTCCCTAACCTCTTAATGGTGAGAGCCTAGAGGCCAGCCACTGGCCCTCCTTTTTTCCCAGTCTCCACATATTCCCTAGAGGTGTTCTAAGATAGTAAATACTAGCCATATATGGCTATTTAAATTTAACCTAAGTATGACACAATTAAGTTAAAAATGAAATTCCTCGATAGCACTAGCCACATTTCAAATGTTCAATAGCCATATGTAGCCAATAGCTGGCTCCTTTGCTTTGGGTGTGGTTTGAGGATGTCCCCCAAAGGTCATGTGCTGAAATTTAATCCTCACTGTGAAGTATTAAGAGGGTGGAAACTTAACTCTGACTACAGTGGTACAGGTGGATGATTACGATTAGATGGAGTCATTAGGGCAGCACCTCTATGACTGAATTCTGATGGCTATGTAAGAAAAGACAGATACTAGAGAATGTAGACATTATTTTCTCAGAAAAAAAATTTTTTTTACAATACTATATATATATAGAATACTTTTTATGGTAAGGAGTAAATACTTTGTATCCACAATTTTATCTTGAATGAATACTGAAGAACTGCACAGATTATTCCATTAAAAATAAAGGAGGGAGTTTCTCCCCTGCAGGGGTACAGGATCAGCCTGGTGACTGATGAGAAGACTCAGACAGTAACATCTTTGTTGCAAACTCTGGATCTGATAAGTCAATTAAAAAAGCTACTGGGTGAACAAACAAGGATGACTCTAGAAAATGATGCTGCTTTTCAGGAGCTGCCCTCTGACCATCACCTGCTTCAACAGCACCTCTGTCTGTTACAGAAAAGAAAAGCAAGAGCTGGATAATCTCAAGTGGACTTTGATAGCATAACCGCAGAATGTTGTCCTTTAGTCTGATAATTTCAGGGTGCCAGGGTATTTTTGTATCACTGGAGAGGGAAGAAGCATGTTTATCTGTGGGTGTAGGTTATATAAATGTAAGGGCAAAACCTAGATACAGGCATAGGCTCTTAAAAAGTGGCTCAATTATATACCCAACAAAGGTGACGGTGCTACATTTGATTATGAAAACATTAATACATATTTTCCTGAGCCTCCTACTACTTATTCAAGTGGCTTGAGAAAAAAAATCTATGAAAAACATTTTACATATCTCTGACATTTTTCCTTTCCACTCCTTTCCTCAGTGAATTTTAAAAGTAGATGTTCTGACAAGGCCAAAAGTAAAATATACAGCAAATCTTTTTTATATAATGGCCAAAGCTAAGTAGAATACTCAAGTTCAATTCTTTGTGTGTATCTTCCTGTGCTCTGTAATTCACCATAGCAACCAAAAGCATTAATTAATGTAGACAGCAAATATTAGAAAACAGCAACCAGTTCATGCTGCAGTCAGCTATACAAAACCATCTTGAAAACTCAATAGATTTGTATCTTATTTGTTGGAAAAAAATTTTAAAATTCATGTATGATATTTCTTGAAATCATTATTTCTATATGTAAGGCAGAAAAACAAACTTTCAAAAGGTTGCATTTAATCTACTTTGAGCACCATTACACTTACGTTGAAATTCAAAAGTTTTATTATACTTATAGATGGTAAAGTTCTTATGAGCATTTACTATAGGGGGAAAAAAAGCCAAAGAACAAGGACTGCTGCTTTTATAGCAACAAAAGTAAGCTGCTACAAGATTCTACTAAGGTTGTATAAATGTGAAAAGTGCTTCCTTTTTAATTGCTCAATTCTGGAATGCATGATCATATAGACACATTTTTCTCACCTAATGAAAAAGTTGCTTTTTTTTTCCCCTTTAAATCAGGGATAAGAAGAAATTCTTCAGGGAGAAAAAAAAATAGCTTGATAACAGTATATGTAGGAATTCCATTTGCAGGATAAAGATCAAATCTAATTTGTGGATCGTGCCAAATAGGTTAACCACCAAATTTCTAGAACCTCCAAATTTGGCTTTACAAAGTTGTGTTCTTGACTAATCTTTTATACCTTCTACTATTAGAACAATAAAACAAGGTGTTTTATCATGAGACTTAAATAATCAAAGATGGCTAAAATTAATGACTTGTCAATGTGATGAAACAGGCCCAATGAAGTGGCCACAGCAGATAGTGGGTAAGCAAATAGTAGCTGCACAGTTAAAATATTGCACAGAATTACTAATCACCTGAAAAAAAAACTCTAAATATTTTTGGCACCAATTAAATAAATTCTGTGTTTTAAATTTTCCAACCATAGGTCTTGGCATAACAATTGCTATAAATATCCACATAATTTAACAAATAGCTATTGAATACCTACTATTGATAAATACTGTTTGTGTACAGGAATGCTCTTGATTTTTGAGTGTTGACTTTGCATCCAGCTACATTACTGAATATTTGTAAATACTGTGTGAAAGTGAAAACTCCAAAGATTAACCAAATATAATTCTGACTTCACTATTATAATACCTAATAAAATAGCTAACAGGAAATATATACATATGTATATTATTGTATCAATAGGATATTAAAATTTTGTTATTCATGTAATACACATATATTCTTTCATATAATGTACCATATAATACATATATATGCTTATATACATAATATACATTATGTATATATGTAGAGACAAGCACATACATATATATAATATACATCCATGTTTATGCTTATAGCCATGTTTTTTACACAAAAGATACAATAGCATTTTGCTTTCTTTCCAATATATCTAAGTTTTGTATACATCTTATGAAGGGTTAATTTTTTTTTGAGTTAAGTTGTTTTTAAAAACAGAATGCCGCCAGGCGTGGTGGCTCACGCCTGTAATCCCAGCACTCGGGAGGCTGAGACAGGCGGATCGTTGTGAGTTCAAGACCAGCCTGGGCTACAAAGTGAGCTCAAGGCCAGCCTGAACGGCATAGTGAGACCCTGTCTCAAAAAACACCAGGGCTGGGGATCTAGCTCAGCGGTCTAAGTGCCTGCCTGGCAAGCGCAAGGTTGTGAGTTCAATCCTTGGTGCCGCAAAAAAACCCAAAAAAACAGAATGCCTAGTGCTGTACTATAATTTAGGTAACTAGTCTTCTATTGACAGATATTTAATTTGTTTCCAGGTTTTGCTATTACAAATAAGGTTGCAGTGAGCATCCTTGTTTATATATCTTTGTGTACTTGTACAAATATATCTATATGGTAAATGTTCAGAAATGGAATTGTTTTGTATGAATCTTTTCCAAGTCCTTTGCAGTCTTGCTTCTTTTAAACAGGGCAGGAGGTGCTGTAGGTATCTTCTGTACCCCTCGATGTAGTTTCATATCCATTTCTTTATCTTCTGTCTTCAAAATTTCTATTTTTTGGAAGTTCATAATGCAGTTGCACTGTTTTCTCCTGACTTCCTTTTATGGCCATTCTTATTCCCTGAACACTTTAGCTCTGGCTTACTCTCTTCCTTTTTATTCCTTCTCTTTTCAGGACTTCATTGACTTTTAACATCAATGTAGATTACCCATCTAACACTGTCTCCACATCTACATTTATCTCCCTTTTTCCCCAACAACCCTTATCATGATTATAACCTAAACATTTAATTTCAAGTATCTGGACCACCTATGAGACTTTGAATGAAAGATCTCTTTCTCTATTAACCACTCTAAATTTCTAATGTACCTCACTAATACCCTACTATAATAATTCTTTGACCTCATCAAACTTCCCATTTACTCACTAACACCTTCTTCCTGTTATTTTCCAAAATCCTGGTTGGATCTAACTATGTGCCTTCTTTACTCTTAACCCAACATAGCTAACAGTTGCTAGAGTAAGCCATACAACTGGCTTACTTGCTGGTTGTATTTAGATTGCAAGTTTGAGCCCACTCTGGGCAACTTAGCAACAGAGCAAAACAGTCTCAAAATTAAAAAATAATAAAAGAGGTGAGGATGTAGCCCACTGCAAAAGTCCTGGGTTCAATTTCCAGGACTGAAAAAAATATTAATGACTAATAATGGGTATTTAACCCTGCTTAGAAGTTCTACTTATACTTACATAGTAAATTTGATTCTTAGCCTATAAGGTGATGATTTCACAATGTTTCTCTTTTTACTCCTTAATTGAGCTAATAACTTGGCATCAAATTTTATTGAAAAAAATCAGAGAGGATAGCCTGATGTTCTCACCGCCAAAACTATAATCTTACTATATCCATCTATCTCTATCTCTATATTCTGTTTTCTTCTGTGAAAATGAAAGCAGTACTGCTGCTCCTATGAAAGGCAATCCCTCTGAGTTCTTGGGTCCCGTAAGGACTTCACTTGTGCACCCCTTCCTCTTTTCTTTCATTCTCCTTTATGAGACAGTTCTCATCAGGTTAGAAATATGCTGTCTCTTGGACTCACAGTCTTTTCTAGATACCATCCCATTTCTCTGCCCTCTTTATGTAAACTTCTTTAAAAGTATTATGGTATATATACATCTCCATTTTATTTTATATCTTGTAAATCTTTCTGATTTGGCTTCCAATTGCATTGAAACTGGTGAATAAGATCATCAGAGACCTTGATATTGCCAAATCTGAGATTCTTACTTCATTTTCCTCACTGTTTGGAAGACTGGACCCCGTCAGCCTTGTCTTTATGACCCCATGTTGTCTTTCCTGGCTCTTCTTCTAGCATCTGGTTTCTTCTCAGTTTCCACTGCTGGCTCCTGTTTTCTACTCAGTGTTTGGTCCTGAGCAATATTCTTTGATCTTTCTATGCTTTCTCCTTAAGTGACTTTATGTAGTCTGATGTCTTTAAATATCACTAACATCCTGTCAACTCCCAGTTTACTATGTGATATTTCTACTTGGTTATTTAATAGGAATCTCCAACTTAAAAAAGTCTATTTCTTTTCAAAACCTGACAGTTATTCTTCACTTCTTTCTTACCTTTGTTCTATTAATCTGTTCATTAATAAATCCATTGATTCTACCTTTTTTCACAGTCTACTCAAACCACTTTCATTTCTTGTCTGGACTATTGCAGCAACCCCCTTCAGTAGTCTTCCTGCTTTTATATTTTCCTTCAATAATCCATTCTCCCCACAAAGTGATCTTTAAAACATAATTTAGCTCATATCACTCATATTCTTATAGCTTCTTGATGATGTTCTATGATATTTAAAAATAAAAAACAAAACAAGAAACTTTTTATCAGGGGCTTCATATGTGATATAGCCCCTACATATCTTTTTGACCTCTATTTTCTCATTCCTTGCTATATATACTCCAGCCAGAGATGGTTCTTTCTGGCTCACAGACCTGCTAAGTTCTTTCTTTCTTCAAGTCCTGTACTCTGCTTGGGGAGCTTTCAGTCCTAATCATTACATTTTTGGCTTTCTTGTAATTCAAAACTGATTTTAAATATCACCTCCTCTGAGAGGTTCTCCTTACATAAAGTTAACCCCCTATACTCACAGTTACTTTGCAGCTTACTGTTTCCTTGATAGCTCTCAAGATGTCTGTTTACTTGCTTACTCTGTCTCCTTCATGTAAGTTCCTTGAGGGCAGGTACGTTGTCTTTCCTGACATGTCTATACCCCAACCCCTGGCAAGTACAACAGTTCTTACATATTGAAGGCATTCACTAAACATCTGTTCTATGAAAGAAGTAAGCAACTGAATTATTAATTACGTACATATTTAGGTTATACTGACAAATCTTAACAGATGCCAATAACTGATAATTGTGCATTTTAGGGGAAGAGCATTATTTTGAGCTGTTCTTGGGAATGAATCACACAACTGAGAAAGGTTTGCTGTCATGCACTAATTATACATGATAAATTCTTCTAGTTTGTGGATTTTTTTGGGGGGTAATATTAGGGATTGAACTCAGTACTACCAAATGTGGATGCTAGGCAAGCACTCCATCACTAAGCTGTACCCTAGTCCTTAATTTTTCTTTTTTTAATTTTGACACAGGGTTTTGTTAATTGCCCACATAGGCCTCTCATCTGTAAACCTCCTCTCTTAGCCGCCCAAGCAGTAAGGATTACAGGTGTGTATCACTGCACCTGGCTTATTGTTTCATTTCAGCATTAAGTAGCCAATTTCTTGTTCAGTCATTCTTATATGGAATTCATAAGCAAATTAATGTTTTTTCTTTTATCAAATTAATTAAAAGTCTCAAGACTAGAGTTTTTCAAAAAGCTTTTCAGATAGGTGATTTACTTGGACTGGTTTTCATTCTTCCTACCTACCTTTTTTTTTTTTGAGACAGGATCTTGCTATTTAGTACAGGCTGGCCTTGAATTCACTATGTAGCATAGCTGGCCTTCAGCCTGAGAGCCTCATGGCTAAGCCTCCTGAGTGCTGTGATTATAGGCCTGCACCACCTTGCCCAGCTGACATTTCTGAATCTTGATACTAAGGTCCTTAAACATTTTATCAAAGTGAATGTACTCTAACATCAGATGTTTAGCCTTTTGACCTTATATTTTTAAAAGATTTTTTTTTGTTCTGTACCAAATTACAGAAATTTTTTCAAAAAGAGACAAAGTGAAAAAATTTACTTCATCATATAAAAGAGTAATCTATGAACCTTAAAACATTTTCTTCTTTCAGAAATTCCTTTACATATAAGACTATACATCTAAAGCTGTTAAGATTGTCGTTAGCAGAAATAATAGAAGAATTACACCAACAGTAAAATTTTTACTTGAACTAACTACCCAGTATGGTTCAGCTGTATGTGTTAGGCCCTTTATAATATGTGGTCCAAATAAAAAGAAAAGAATGTAATTTTTAACTAAATACAATTCATTTGCATTTAAAATTTCAGGTTGGGCTAAGTAAATTGTTCTGGACATGTTTTGTTTTTTAATAAAATTAACTAACCACTGTATTAAAATTACAGCTAAAAGAAAGCCATCCTTTTCTCCTGGGTAACAAATGGCCTTTGTTAATTAGGTCTCTCAGTTTGTGTGCTGGCCACATTTGCCAAAGTCCAGTCCTCACCAAAAATAGTAACAACCTGCTCCAAATGGTAATCAAGCAGTAAATCTATTTTTGGCTCTGATGTTTGAAATTCCAAATGCCAGATGCCATAGAACTAAACCTTAAATGGCATAAGTAAACTGGCATACTACTAAAATACAGAATATAAGCATTTAGGGCCCTCCAAAACACCTATTTCTTTATTCCAGAGCAAGAAAACTGTCTCAGACTTAGCAGGGTAATTTCTGTCTAATACTGACATGTAAAACCAAATGAATCTTGGAATAAAACAACAGAGGATGGGAGAGCAGAACGGTATAATTAGTGTTTGTCTCTAACATTACTCTAAATTTCCTATTCTCTCAGTGCTTCTGGGTTTTATTATTAGTATCTATGTTACCTTACCTGTCTCTGAGTGTGCTGAGGCCTACATAAGGATAGAGGTTTTCCTTAAGCTTTCCTTTGATGAGATGGTCCAGGGTCTCCTGCAGGAAAGGTTGATGTTGTGTATATACATTTTCTACTCCCTATAACAGAGGGGAATGGTTATGTCATTTTGAGCTATACTCATAAATTAGAAAAGGTCATACACTCAGTAGAAATTCAAATAGGAATTTAGGATATATAAAAATTACTTTAATATATAAAAATTTACAAGAAATGTTCCAATTTCATAAAAATACCAAATTTCACACTAGCTTTTTTTTTTTTCCCGTCTTTTTGAAACAGGGTTTCACTATGCAGTTCAGGCTGGCCTTGAACCTGCAGCAATCTTCCTGCCTCAGCCTCACAAGTGCTGGGATTACAGGTGTGTGCCACCGTGCCAGGCCATACTAGCTATAAAACTGAAAAACTTTAAATCTTTTATCATGTATTCACTGAGTCTCACCTCTATGTGAAAATGGCAAATGATAGGTAAAGCAAAGACAGCTTGTGTAGAAAAGGGGATTTTAAACAAAGAGCCAGGCATGGTGGCACATGCCTGTAATACCAGCCCTCAGGAGGCTGAGGCAGGAAGATCACTGTTCGAGGCCAGTGATGGTGAGTTCGAGGGCAGTCTGAACTATGCAGTGAGATCCTGTCTCAAAAACAAAACAAAATACAAGAAAGCAGGAGCACTTCAGGGAACATAAGAAAGGTGAGCCCATTAAAATTAATTTTTGACCATTAAAAAAGGTTATGATTATTATTTTTTTTGTGTGGCACTTGGGATAGAACTCACAACCTTGAGCTTGCCAGGCAGGCGTTTAGGTTGCTGAGCTAAATCCTCAGCCCTAGGTTATTATTTTTAAAAGATCAACAAATATTTATTTTCTCTTTAATTTTCAAAGAGAAACTACCTAAATCTTAAATTATAAACAAATGGAGAAAACTAGTTGTAACTAATTGTCCTACCCTTGAGTACTTCCTAGAAGTATCTCCAGCTATTTACTTGCTCGGTTCTTTGCTCCAGTGTTGACCGTGGTCCAGTACAGAAACCACTAAGAAAAAACATGAGGCTGTCTGCTTTAATTTCATTTAATTGACATAGTACTAAACCAGCAGCAACTCGGAATACTCTTTGAAGATCATATTTTTTCAGGCTCAGCCTCAGGAGCTTTAACTGTTTCTCACTCAGGAAAGCAGACAGGAGACGTCTATACCTTCAATCCTTTGAGGAACTGTTTGGTTATAGCCACAGCATCTTTGGGGCTGAAGAGGTCACTTCCTCTAACCCGTTTGCCACCATATTCAACGACTGCAGACACGAGCTGTAAAAACAAAAGGGGTGGGGGGATGGTTTCTTACTGCTTAGGGAGCAAGAAGTTTGTTTCATAAACAGTAACTTTATTAAAGAAATGAAGACATAAAAAGACAGTTACACATTTCCCTAAATTAAAAAAGATTGATTTATCATTTGTTAGATGGAAGACTATAACAGAATTGGTTGTTTGCTGGGATTAATACATAACTTTGGATACCTTTCGATATTTCTCAGAGACGCCTTTATTCCTGAGGTCCACTATCAGGCCCGGCAGGCTGTTGCTGCTGTGTCGCTCATAATGTAAAGCATAAAGCATCACCAGGCGGGCGGCATCAAACTCTGTCACTTTGGGGTTCTGCAGGAGCCTCTTTACGTTCTGAAGAAAGATAAAACTCATATTTATCATCCCTTACTTGAGTGATCTCTTGTATAATGCCTTAAACATAATAATTATTGAGTGGTAGTGATACATCTGAGTTCACGATTAAGATAACTACTCTGACAATGTATAGGTCATTAACTGCCTTTTGTCCACAATAAGAATTAAATAAGGAAATATATTCCTATTGTGATTACTTTAGGAAAAGAATGAGCTTAATAAGAAGTAGTTTTTTCTTTTAAAATAACCTACGTTGTCATCTTCTTGTTGAAATAATGAATATATATTTTTTCTACTACTTCAATCAATAGAGCATACAATAGTTGACTAGCAAAACTCTCCTGCTTTCTCTTAATGTAGTGATTAATCATCGAAATGCAGACAAGTTGGTAGGATTTTGCATAGGACTGAGCTCAATCTCCAGGAAGCATCAGAAATAACAGTTTCTCAAAATGGTAGACAGAGACATAAGTGTGGAATATATGTAATCTCCAAATTGAGCATTTATAATTTTAAAATAAATGTATTGACAGCAAAGGGAGCCATAATAAATCTTGTGTAGATTTCTGTCATCCTCACATTAAGGGCCTTCTGTATACTATAATATAGTACACATAGAATTATTCAGCGAACAATTAACTTAATTCCAACCAATAAATACATTTGAGTCTCTCTGTGTTCTAGGACAGGCACTGCTGGAAAAACACAGATGAGTTAGAGCCAATCTCTGTCCTTGGTGAGTTCAGAGACAATGCAGCATAGAAGGATGAAATGAACATAATCCATTCTGCAAAAGTACTTTAGCTCTAGCAGATTGGTAAATATTAAAACAGTATCAGTGTAACCCAGAAGGTATAATGATTTATAGGTAATTTTTCCAACATGGGTAGGCTTCCTTATGATTAGAGAGGAAGCTTTATCAATATATTAATGAAAAAAAAACTCACAGAAGTATTTCCTGCAGGAGGTATCCAGTTTTATAACTTTAAGAGTGCATGTACTTCCCATGTTAAGCTTCCAGGGGAAAGGGCAAGTACAAATGTAAAGGAAGCAACAATGCTTCATTGTTTTAAAAATAAAAACAAAACAACAACCACAGTGCTAGGGATTGAACCCAGGGCCTTGTGTACATTAAATAAGTGCTCCAATACCAAGATGTACCCCTATTCCTCCTTTTTTTGTTTTCTTTTTAATGACCTAAGTTGTTATTTCCCTGCTGAAATAAGGAACAGATACTATTTCCACTACTTCAACCAGTACAGCACACAACAGAACTGTCAGGAGAGATTTAAATGTGCTAATATTTTATGAGGATTGCTTTTATTAGTGGTCTGATTACAAAGCTATATAGAGTTTTTATTTTTATAATTGTATAGATTTTTATTCTTTTGTTCTCTTTTGAGACAGGCTCTATGTAGTTCAAGCTGGCCTCGAACTCAGTGATCCTCCTCCCTCAGACTCCCCAGGACTGGGGATTACAGGCCTGTGTCACAGAGCTTGGCTAGCTGTATAGACGGTAAGTGGTCTGCCTATATTCCTATTTTTTTAATGGTTCTTATTTATTTTTACTGCATGACTTTGTAGAACATGAAGTTTTTTTCAGGAACAAACACATGGTATTATAACAGATGCATATGTATGCAAAAGAAACAAAAACAAAACAAAAAATATAAACATAATTGGTGCAATGGGGAGACAATAAAAGGAGAAAGTATAACTAGATGCTGAGGAATCAGGAAAGACTTCACAAAGGAGGAAACATCTACAAAAGGCCTCAAAGAATCAAAAAAAAGTTGGAATTATATAGCGATTAGTATAGAAATTGAAAATAGTGCTACTATTTATAGAAATATGAAAATCGAAGAAAGAAATAGGAAAGTGGCAAAAGAGTTGGAGGGCACTGATTCTAGGGACCAAATAACTACCATCCATAGTGCTTTACAATTCATAAGACACTGTCACAAAATGACCATACTTCTAAAACTATTATACGATTCAATGCAATCCAAATCAAAATTCCAATAGCCTATCTCACAGAATTAGAGAAAACAATCCTAAAATTCATCTGGAATCAGAAAAGACCTAGAATAATAAAGGCAATCTGGGCATCAGAAGCAAGACAGGGGGCATCACAATCCCTGACTTGAAATTACACTTTAAAGCTACTGTGATAAAAAACAGTTTGCAACTGGCAAAACAACAACAACAACAACAACACCAAACCTGAAGATCAATGGAACAGATTAGAAGATGTAGAAACAACTGCAGACACACTAAGCCACCTTATCTTTGACAAAGGTGTCAAACACATTCACTGGAAGAATGATAGCCTCTTTAATAAATGGCGCTGGAAAAACTGGGTCTACATAGGCCGAAGATTAAAACTGGACCCATATCTTTTACCATGTACTAAGCTAAAATCAGAATGGATCAAAGATCTTAATATTAAAGCAGAAACATTAAATCTGCTGGAAGATAGAGGAGGTAAAACTCTTGAAGGCATTTGTGTAGGCAAAGACTTTATGAACAAAACCTAGAATACACAGGAACTATCACAAAGAATCAACAACTGGAATCTCACCCTACTGGAAAGCTTTTGCACAGCAAGAGACACTACCAACAGAGTGAAGAGACAACCCACAATGTGGGGGAAAATGTTTGCCAGCTATTCCTCAGACAAAGGATTACTATTGAGAATATATAAAGAACTAAAAAAAAAAAATCCTCCTAGATTTAAAGATCCAGTCCAAAAATGGGCATCTGACATGAAGAAATACAAACAGTAATTAAATATGTGAAAAAATGTTCAACATCACTGGTCATTTGAGAGATGCAAATTAGAAAAACACTGAGATTCTACCTCACCCCAGAAAGAATGGCTACTATCAAGGAATCAACCAATAACAAATGCTGGAGGG
>RJWT010032732.1:0-14054 GCA_004365215.1 Cuniculus paca | reverse complement strand
TAGATTTTATTTTCAGTGAGAAGCTAATTTGTTCTTTCCACCTTTTAAATTTGTTTCCAATCACCTTCTTGAATTTTATCTAAGTCCTTTAATTTTGGAGAAATCATGGGTTTCAAACAAATCATACAATAATTTGCCTTAGTTTCATGCTTGTATGTTTTTCTCTGATGGTCAAAATAACTGTTTTCTTCCTTTTTTGCTAAGTAGAACCATATTTCTCTTTTTAAAAAAAAACTTTCAATAATAAATCTTTGCTCAATACTCAACCACTTTCTAATGATACTATGACCGCAGAAGTCACTAATTCCTTTGATAATATAACATTATTACTTTTCATACTAATGTGAAAATACAACATTTACATACTACAAACACAGAGATGATAGAAAAATGTACATATGAACAAATAACTTGTGCAAAGATGGATAGGTGATTACATAGAAAGTCAGATGACTTATGATAGGTAGATACAGAGATAGGTAAGATAGATACATAAGGAGACTCTTAACCTAATTGGAAGATACTTGTGAACAAAGGATGTAAATTCTAAATTAACATAGAATTCCATTATACTAAAGGTCATTTTTTATAAGAAATGAAATTATCTTGATAAACAGGTCAAACTGATGGCTGTTAAAAGTGCATAAAACAAGGCCGAAATTGAACTTGTTCACAGATTCTATACCCTAAAATGCCTGTGTATCCTATTTATACCTTGAAAAATCTTCTAATTTTTGATGGATACAATAAAACCATAAAATCCTTTGTGACTGCTCAACTAGGTTTTCTGTTCTTTTTTTGGGGTAGGGGGAATTGTCAAACTACATACTTAGCCTTGTTAATTTGCTTTTAGACAAGATCTTGCTAAATAGCCCAGTTTCTGCTTGAAACTGAATCCTCCTGTCTCACCCTCCTAAATAACTGTAATTACGAGTGCCTGCCAACATTCCTGGTCCAGATTTGTTCCTCTGTTTTTATCATTATTTCCCTTTCCATCTCATTGTAATGCTTGTCATTTTTGCTGCCTTTTGTATCTTTTGTACTTCCTAGGACACGTCACCTTTCTTATTTTGTTTCCTCTCACCAGCATCAAAACTGACACTCAATAAACGTCTACTGGAATGAAGACACATCATGTACAAGTACATAAATATAACTTCTTTATAAGTGGAACACGTACATCCTTTATTGTGCTCCTGCCGTAGTCTACAAGAAGGCCACACGTTCAGAGTTGGTCATTTTACACATCTGTTTTCTTCTTCACAGATCTCATATTGTACTACAAATGGTCTATTGCTCTGTGGGGTGTGCTTTAAGAAGCCATAGCTACATACAATTGACCAAAGATACTGGTGAGTTAATCATAAGGAAACACAAATTTATGTTTTATTCTAGGTGTGCATGAAGTTGTAGGGACATTTCATATGTTTTACTAAAGAGCTTTAAGAGATATCAAGCAATAAAAAAATGGTTGTACAAATTTTGCGCATTCCTACATGTTGTGTTTCTTCTGCTCTCATCCCCTTTGGGGAATGCTTGCAATATATCCTCTCAAACAATCGTGGATTTTTTTTTTCAATCGTGGATATTTAAGAGACTTACCTTTTTTTCTGGCAAAAGCTCACAACATAATTTAGAAAAAGTGCAGATAAACTGAATAACATTTTAGAAGAAATGAAACTGTTACATGACAAGAAAAAGTGCAAAGGTAGAAATCAGGAAGATAAATGATGCTGCTGGTAAGATCTTGACAAAGTTCTTAAAAGATTACTGAATTTATTTTGAAGATTAGATGTTTATAGATTCACAGTGTGTATCGATAAGAGAAATTCCAAAATCATGAACCTATGGGAGATGGACAACAAGAATGAAGTAAGAGAGTATATCTTTAGTAATTGTTTTCATTTTGATTTTCTGAGGAAAAAAATATCCTTTTAAAAGGGAATTAAATGCAAACTAAATTTAGAAACAGATTTTCAAACACAGATATTAAACCAGGTTATATTTTCTCTTCCTGAAACATTAGAGATTTGTAAATGTTTGTTAGAAATTTGTAAAATATTTGTAAATGAAATAGGTAATAAATGTTTCTTAAATTTTTGCTGTCTTCATTTCCAAAGATATAAAGTCATACATTTCACTGTTGTGCAATTTATTTTTTATTTTCAATTATTCCTGCTTATTGAAATAATCATTATTAATTTGAGTCAAACAAGTTACATATGTCAACATAAATGTGTTTGTATAAGTTAAGAAATATACAAATATGTCAACTATACAAACAGACATTTAACATAAGTTATGGGATATTACGTGTTATATTTACAAATATAAGAGTATTTCCTTTTAATTCCTATTTTGAATAATGACTATATCTGAGTGAGCCTCACTTTTTCAGACTTCTCCATATTAACCCTAAAGTAAGCTCTATTATTTAAAAGTAAAGGACATAATTAAATGCAAGTTTGTTGATATATATGTCAAGCTATTCCATGAAGGTCACCACATTTGTTCACTTCTATTTAACTCAAATATAATGTATTTAATATTAATAAAATATATTCCTATCATAAAGCATTTGTTATAGGTATACAAAGTGTAGTATTAGGAATAAATATAAAAACGACCTTTTGCAAGATAGATTCTAGTTTAAACTTGTAAATTGGTCACTTATAAACAGTTTTGCACTTTTATTATATTATTTATACTTTATCACCATATATTACTGAAGAATATTTTTTCGGTTTTGGTACCAGGATCAAACCGAGGACCTTGCACTTGCCAGGTAGGCACTTGTGCTGTTGAGCTATGTATATCCCTGGTCTCTATTCCCATACATTACTGAAGCAATTTAATTAAATAGCTCCTAAAGTTCATTACTTTTCTTTAAAAAAAAAGATCATCTTTCTACAATAAATTTGAAATTAATATCTTATCTGTGCTAGCAAAAATTCATGTACAAAATTTTGAACTGTAGTAGACTAGAAAGGAAGGAAACAATGACTGGAAAGGCAACTTTTTCACGCTATTGCAGAAAAAAACCCCTCAATTTTCTGTTACCAGATATATGCACTATTCAAGATTTTCAGTGAAGTACAAGGCAAAATATTCCTGTTTTTTTTTTAAACAGTAACAATTTCTGATAGTAGTCAGTATGAATAGAATAGGATAAAACCAACTGAGAGTCAATTCCTGATAGCAATAAAAGTAATTTTTTAATACTTAACAAATCTCTTTGATTCCTTGGCAAATTCATATTGTTTTATTTATTTACTTATTATTTCTCAAAATATAGCACTTTTTAAGAACTGGGATATGGCCCATCTCTTTTTGCTAATTGGCCTTATCCAAAGGCAAAGTAGTCTTTTGTATCTTCATGACTGGAGGTAGTTTTATAACTTGGAGAAAGGTGCCTTGTGATGGTAGGACCCTGATCTCTCAAAGACACTGAAAGACAGTGGCATTATCTTCCTTGATAATTATATTTCAAAGAGATGGGCCCTAGGTCCTTGAAAAGACATTTTTCTGTTGTAAACCTTTCAAGAAACTGTCACAAAGAATCTCATGCCCTATTTCTAGAGATAAAATTTAAAAGTTAAAAAAATTCTGAAGTCTAAGAGAAGATTGAAGGCTTTCAAGTCAGGAAATCTGTCTGAAATTTAATCCAGACCAAGACACCTTTAACGCCCTTTCCACCAGTATCCTTGGGCTTTCTTGAGCAGTTTTACAGACTGAGGAACGATGTCTTGGGCTGAGGGTGTAACTTAATATGTTTGGTCCTCAACAACAAGAAAAAGAAAAGAAAAGAGAATGACACATTTTTCCTACTTATTTCTATATAAATATTTTCCTAAATTTGGCATGTTAATATGGACATTTAATAACATATTTGTTGATAGAATGATTTCTAATTTAGAACATCAAGATAATTTTGAATGACTAAGTTATTTCATGACACATACTGTTATGTTTTCCCAGTGAAATTACTAGCTGTTGATGTCTATTTTTGCTACTAAATGACCACTTGTCATAGAAAAAAATAGCAAATCATAGGTTATTAGTTCTTGGATACTGATTAAAGAGGCATAGTTATTCAGCCGTCTTTTAGAATTCAGAGGTTGAATGGAACTAATTATATTCTAAAATGTTATCAGGAAATACTAAGTTTAAAAACAATGATCTGTTGCACCTAAAGTATAAGAATGTATTACTGGAGTTTGAGTAAAGTATCTTCTTTAACAATATTTTATATAAAATTGATAGGAGTCTCTCTATTACAATTTCTCAAACCAAATATTATTCATAATTATGCATTTCTGAGTAATTTTGAGTGTATATTTGGAAAACTTGGAAGTTACACTTTTAAGCCAATTATTTTTTTCTAAAAATGTAAAATGTAATGAAGTGAATGTAATAGCATCTAATAAAATACCTAAAATTAATTTAATACACACAATAATCCTTAAGTGATACTTAGCTGATATGATATGGAAAAATCTGGTAAATTCATGAATGAATTTAACTAAAAATGATTTAGAGTAATTTTTGGCATTATATTCTGACATCATTTTCTTTATACACTCTGAGGTTCATCTCTACAACATCCTAGCATATGCAGATTATATCAAATTACAGAATTACTCTTGATAAATAGATAAATTGTGACCACATCAATGAGAAAGGTTGATGTCTTATTTATGACCTAAATAAAATATGTAAGTAAATGATAAAGAGCAAGGATATAATTTAAGGGAAATAACTCATTTAAGTCTCACATAGAATAAGTCTCTGAGTTTTAGTCTTCAGATAACTATTAAATGAAAATTATCACATGAAACTAACATTTGATGATTTATTTTGAAAAAGTGAATATATTGTCATGTTTTTCAAGCTTCTGAAGGAAAAAGAAAAGTCAAATTTAAAAGTAAATCTTATTACAGTAAATATACATATGTGTTAAATACATACATATATATGTATTTACCCTTGGTTCCATATATTCACCCAAGGCAAATAAAAACATGCACCCATCAATGACTTGTACTAGAACTTAATAAAAACTTTATTTATGTAGACAAAAATATGAAAACATTCTGATATAAAACAATCCAATACTTAATTGTTGTCCCATCAGGAACTGAGACTCCAAATAACAAAGAATAGAAATGAGCTACTAAGAGACAGGACAACTAGGATCCATCTCCTAAAAATTATACCAAGTGAAAGAATGAAAACAAATGTAATTCCACCTGCTCTGCTATGCAAACCATTTCTGTTACATGAATTTCTAAAGATAAGCAAAACTGCAAAGTGGGTAAGTGGTTGCCACAATTCAGAGCATACGGGAAAGGTATTGAGTACAAAGTAATGAAAAAGAACAATTTGTGTGATGGAAAATTTTATATTTTCATTATTGAGTTAGAATATATATATATATTCTAAATATAGATTTTCTTTACTCAGTTTCAGTGCCTTGGGTAATATCCTTTGGCTCACGGGAGGCTTAAATTATAATGGAAATTTGTATAAAGTTTCCTGGACCAAGGCACTGTTAATGTTATGATAGTATTTTGTTTTGCACACTTTAAAGGCTGTATGACTTGTAAAATTTATTATAAATTAATGACCCTTGTATTTTGAGCTTTCTTGAATAAATATCAGATGCCATATGTTTTAAAAAAGATTCTCCATATAACATAGACAATGTATTTTATATAAAATATTTTATATGTCTTAAGAGCCTTATTAGTGATTTAATTCTAAACTAATGGAGCATTATCTCCGGGTTATACCTATCTGCTGTGGTTTAGAATTCCTTTGTTACACATCTCTTATACTTAATGGATAACAGGCATGTACATGTCCTCAGTGAAGGTTTTGTAACTACTAAGTCATTCAAGTTTTATTTTACTTTGAAATATCATTTGCACCCATCATCTTTCCAAGGTAGAAATCATACTAAATTCACAAAACCATACTATTTTCCCAGCCAATAATAGCATACAAAATGGACTAGCATATTCCACTGAATGCTGGAAGTACAGTTTCTAAGCCATACATGAATAATACTTATGTAATGGGAGATAGTCCAAACAGATCTTTGATTGTGGGATACTTTTCTATAATTTGTTTAATAAAAACAAAATGCAAGTAGTTTGTTTTAATGTAAGCTTACTGTCTTGGTTACTTTTCTCTTGTTGCTGGGACAAAATACCTGACACCCAAAGTGAAGCAAGGAAAGGTTTATTTAGCTGACAGTTTTTGGAGATTTCAGTCCATAGTCAGCTGGCTCCAAGGCAGGGTGGCATGGCACAAGGGCAACACTTCAAGGCTGCAGCCCGAGCTAAAGAGGCAAGTGCAAGCCTCTTCTCCATCCCTTATATTGTACCCAGGCCATCCACCCCCCACATTCAGGGTGGGTGTAACACTCACAAAATGTCCTTGACCTCCTTGGCACAGGATGAGGATATTTACAAAGTAAGAATCCTGGCTTCCTGCTGAGTCTCTCAGTTGAACTTCTAAACTGCTCAAGTTGACACAACATATCAACCATAACACTTACCTAATATGTAAGTTGCAGAATGTAAGAAAACTAATCTGTGCTATTCTGTTGAAAAATATTGTGGAAGTTGGAGGGGGTGGTACACACCTATACTCCCAGCACTCAGGAGAGTGAGGCAAGAGGATTACCATGAGTTCAAAACCAACCTGCCCTACATAATGACTTCAAAGCCAGCCTGAAATGCACAGTGAATTCCTGTATTAAAAAATTAAAGGAAAATATTGATGTACACTGGGTTAAATTAATAAAGCAGTAATTTTTGTTAAATTATTCATAAACCTACATGGAAATTTAACCTGACTTAGCTTTAGTGAGCACCACCATCTAGAAAGACAAATCCATCTCTGAACTTCTAACTCATCCAATGTGGCATGAGGAGTAAACATAAGTGGAAACAAGGTTCCATTCCACACACCATGAAAAATAGTAAACATTATATTGAGATTAAATTTTGTGGTATTGTGATAATAAATAATCAAAGCCACTGTTCTTTAATATGTTAAGGAATGTTCTCTGTTCATGTCAGAGGCTGTTCAGGCTTCTATAGCAGAGTATCAAAACCTGAGTGTCTTACAGAAAATTCAGATCTGTTTCTCACAATTCTAGACACTAGGATGTCCAATGTAGGCACCAGCACAGTTGATGTTGATTGAACATCACAGTCTTCTCACTATAACCTCACATGGCAGAGTGGATACGGATCTATCTCAGGTATCTCATACAAGACAAATGTTTCCATTCATGAAGATCTTGCTCTCATGATCTTTCAAAAGCCCAAACTCCTAATTGCTCCACATTGTGATTAGGATTTCACACTGAACAGAGAGTGCAAACATTCCATAGCAATGTGGCACATATTTTGACTCATTTATTCCTCAGAATACTCCAGAGAGACATATTTTGCCCATATTCTACTCTTGACAAATGATACTGTGAAATTATAACTTGCCCAACAGTCTCACAAAAGTGTGGTGGAAAGTATGATTCAAAACCAGTAAGTCTCCATCCAGAGCCCATGCATAACCCCTAAAATGCTATGTACTGTAGAGTGGAAAATTGCTTTATTTTTGTTTATAAATTCTCATTTGAAATTTATATTGACTGCAATCAGTGTCACTGACAAAATCAAGGTGGAATTATTAATGAATACTCAAATGTGTATTACTAATCCTTCTGCTTTGTCAAATTTAAATAGTTTTTTAAAATGTACATGTAAAATGTTACAGATAGATGTTGTAAAGCATTACTGTATATTTTGGGTTATATAACAATAAAAAATATACAAATGTTCTTACCATCATTCAATGACATTTAATTCCCACACCCATTAACTAAGAGATCTCTGCACTAAAAACATTAGGGCTTTGTTTATATTATGTATTCCATTGTGCTTAGTCCATTATTAGTATCAAAATATAATTCTGATGACCAGCAACTGAGGGCTTATTGAGAAGGAAAGCATTTACTGAATACTGTTCATACGAGAATGCTTCTCTTGCCTTTAGAAAAATACAGGTGTATTAGATGGTGCTTACTAGAGAAACATATGAAATGCAAATTATACAAATACATGAAGCTTTATAAGATTAGATTACAATGACTGCCCACAGAGTCAGGTGTAGAAGGGTGCAAGGGTTTCTGCTCACTGGAGATCTGAAGGATATAGTCGGAAGGGCTAGTGCTCATTGTAATGTCCTGTGCAAGTCCATATCAGGAGGCTGAAGGGTCTGTCATGAAGGGCTGAAGGGTCTGTGCTGGAGGCTAAAAAATCTTCACTGGAAAGCTGGAAGCCAGAAGACAATACTCAAGGTGAAGGTGAATACTGGAGCTCCTCCAAAAAACAAAAACAAAACAAAAAACAGAAGTGTGCCTTTCTTCTTCATTCCCTTTTATACCGTTCAGGCAAAAGCTGCCCTAAGGTAATCTTCTTTCTTCAGTAAATCCCTTCAGTCACACTCAGAACTGTGCTGATTCAGTTTAGTTGTGCATTTCTTACTCAAGTCGACACAATCAGTTAACTACCACAATCCACCACTTGTCAGTTTAATAACCACACACATTTTGAAATACCAGTCTCTAGATACAAAGTCAAGCTCATCATTATGCCTAATACATTATAGCAACCCTGCATACAAACAGAAACTCATTAATTACTTTCCCAGGATAAAAGGAAAATTTTCTTTGGGTAATGCTTACTCCTAACATTTCATATCTTGAACATCATAACATAGCTTCACAACACTGAAGAATCAATATTAGCACTATCAACCTTATATTTCATAGGAAACATATTAGGAGAAAACTACAATTATAATCCTCATTTCTACAGCTAATCACATGGTCAAAGCTGGTATTTAGTACTACCTTCTTCTGCTACCCATTCTATATTCCCCGAGTTTTCAGCAAGCGCCTCAGCAGGTCTTGATTCTTTTCCTAGTGGGTTGATTCATACCTTCATTCCTGAAGATTCTGGAGTATGTGTCATACTGCATGGATTGGGTTACTGTAGTTCCCAACTGACTTTAATAACAGGGTATAGTAATAGTAGGAGGCACCCTAAGGGAGTTTTTGTACTCCAATTACATTCTTCCTTTCCTGCATTATGGAGTAAAAGTCCAATTTCCCCTTGACAGTCTGGTTCAATCACTGCTGTCAACACTGTAACTCCATTTTTAGCTTGTTTACACCTAGGAATGAGGAGACCAAAATGATCAGGAGGAAGTCTTAGCTTCCAGTTCAATTGTACCATTTTGTGCTTCCTTGTACAAGTCTCTCCCCTTATGGACAAAGACTTCTAAGCAAGCAGAACATAAGGTCATGGAACAGAATGAAAACTTTTGCTAGTGAGCCACTAGGGCCAGTGGTGAGTGGCAGCATTCCCGCTTCCAGTCCTTGACTCCTGGACTTGTGAACACTGCCTATGTGAGACAAAGTACCATATAGCAGACTCTGATCCAAACCATACAGAACCTTTTGAAGAACCATTCTCCAGCTTTGCAAGCTTTTGCCACCTAGCTAGTACTGCAACTTTGTCTTTAAAAGACCATTCCACCTTTTTTATCAACCCCGCCATTTCTGGATAGTGAGAAACATCGTAAGATCAGTCAATTTCATGATCATGACCCAATTGTCTCACTTCTTTGACTCAATATTACTTGGTCAGAGGTAATGCTGTGTGAAATTCCGTGACCATGGCTAAGACTTTCTGTGAGTCCATGCATGGTAGTTTTGGCAGAACCACACATTCAGGGATAGTAAATTCATAACCTATGCCATTAAAGATAAAGCACAGTCTCTTCCATCATGACAGCAGTTCAATATAATCAACCTGGTTCCAGGTCACAGGTTGATGACACCAGAGAATGGTGCCATATCAGGGCATCAATATTGGTCTCTGCTCCTGGCATATTGGGCATTCAACAGTGCCTGTAGCCACATCAGTCTTGTTCAAAGAGAGTCCTTATTGCGGGCCCCATGAAAAACTATCCCTGCCACCATGGCCACTCTGTTCATGAGCTCATTGAACAATGAAGGGGTATCTGAAGAAAGAGGTTGATCACTATCTACAGAACAGGTCAGCCTATCCACTTGATTGTTAAAATAATCTTCTGCTGAGGTCATTTTTAATGAGCATTTATAAGGGGTACAAATGTTTCTACATCCTTTGCCCATATGTAGGTGTCTATCCACATAATTTCTCCAAAAATGTCTTTGTCACAAATTTTCAAGTCATCTTTCAAGTTCTTGACCATCTGAGAAGATGTTTGACTACAGCCCATGAATCAGTATACAATTGTACATCTGGCCATGTTCTCTTCTAGACAAAATGTACTACCAGGTGCACTTCCTGAAGCTCTAATCCCTGTGAACATTCCCCTTCTACACTTCCTTTCATGGATGTCCTAGAAAGGGACTGTAATGCTACAGCTATTCACTTGCAGATGGTGCCCAAATAATGTTCAAAAGCTTCTGTAAACCAAGCCCTAGTCTTCTCTTCCTCTGACAGCTGATTGTATGATACATCCCATATGTTCCTTCTGGGAAACAGAAGGTAATATACCAGACACAGAGGCCATTGGCACCTGGGAAACTTCTTTATATAAATTACTTGTACCTTTGGACCTGCTCTGACTTGTTTATGTATATACTATTTTCTATTTAGTGATGAAATGTTGCTATGAACAGCCAACCTTTTGACTCAGTGGGACAGGTAATACTGTGCTCATGACATGCAACTCAGGTCATATGGTAACCTGGTGTCCAGTGGTCGAGTGTTCAGTTTCCACGAAAGGCCAGTCAAAAGATGTTTTTCAAATAGACGGTAATTGTGTTCAGATGATGGAAAAGCCTTGCTCCAAAATTCTGAAAACTCCACTGCAATTCACCTATGAGAGCTTCCCAGAGGCTACGAAGAGTATCTCTACCTGATGCTGACACTTCAAGTACCATTAGATCTGCTCGATCACATGCCCCAATGGCATAGCAGCCTGGATAGCAGCCTGGACCTGTTACAGAGAATTTTCTTGTTGTGGCCCCACTCAAAGCTGGGTCACTAGGTAACTGGGCTGAAGTAAAACCCTAAGAGAGAAATGTGTTGCCTCCAAAATCCATAGAGGCCTACTAGATGCCTCCTTTGATTGTAGGGGGAGTCAGATTCAACAATTTATCATTTCCTTTTTATTCAGGCAACACCCTTAAGTGGGTCTTGTCTTTAGCAAATATGCTCAATCATATTCAGAACTATGCTGATCCAATTTATTTGGGCATTTCTTACTCAACTCTACACAATCAGCTATCACAACAGGAAAGTGGGCAAAATGAATATTCACTGTAGCCTATGTGGAAATTTAAAGTTGAAAGAAGTTATATAAATTGTCCAAGGTTTAAATCCATACTAATCTGATTACAAATTCTGGAGAATTACCTACTGTATTGTATTAGAGTATAAATTTTGTCTTCTTTTTTTTCTTGTCAAAGGACAATAAGAGAACTCCAATATCTTATGAAAAAATTGTATCTACATCACTACTTTTTAGCATATTAGATGTTAAATTTAAGAAAGTAGGCTTTTAAAAAACATAAATTGTGACCTTTAGAGAGGAGTGTTAATTTCATTGGCTTTAGAATAATCCTGGTAGAATGATGGAACACACTAGTAGGTGTATTGTGTATCACAGAGGCATAGACTTGGGGTTGATGTCTGTTCATCTTATCCCTTCCTCTCTGGCACCATTCCCTAACTCTGCTTTCTTGTTGCCATGAATTAAGCAGATTTAATTGGCAATATCATGCAGACATGATATCTCTGCCTACAAGTCACCCATCATGAACTGTATCCTCTTGAAACATAAGCCAAATTAAATTTCTCCTTTAAATTGTGGGTTCTGAGTATTTTATCTAGAAACAGAAAAGCTGACTCTTAGAGCAGATTGGTGCTAGAGAACTAGGGTGAATTGTTGTGATTCCACCCAATGATATGGTTTAGAAGATTGTGGAACTAACTGGTAGGAGAATTTTGAAAAGTTTTGTGGTTGTGTGTTATAGAAGCACTAGAATACTATAATCAGAGCTTGATTGGTGATTCTGGTAAGAGTTTAGGGGAACAGAATGCTAATATGAATGTGTGCAGTAAAAGCAAAGCTCAAAAGGATACGGTTGGGAGCAAAGATTCCACTGGCAGTTGGTCTATAGGCTATGTGTGTTACACTACGGCAGAAAAATTGTCTTCAGTTTGCCTACGTCCTGAAATTGGACCAGATATTGAGAGAAATGGTGGAAAATGAGTTAATCTGGTGGAGAAAATTTTAAGGCAGTTCAACCTCCAGGTTATGGGATAGGTACTGCTGGGTACTTTCAGGCAGATTTATAGTTAGAATCAGGGGGGACAGGCAGAACAAACAATTTGAAAGACTTAGATTTTGGATCAGATGAAACCATGCATAAAGGTGGGGTCAAAAGAGGTCTGGTTGTTGAAAAGATAAACACTACTACAAACAAAGCAATTGTTTGTAGAGGTACAAAATAAAGATGCATTGAGGATATTCTATAAATTATCATGACCCAATATTTAAAGACTTAAGGAGTCAAATAGGTAAGCCATTCATTTGACTAGACAACCTGAAGAAGGGCCTTCAAGGGAACTTAGTTTCAAGAATTTATTTCACTCCACTCAGAAATCCAAGCGTTCAGAAGCTGATTCAACGATGCTCCAAAAGAGGCCTGGCTCTCCCTTCTGCTGACAGCAGACTTCAGTTTCATTCACGTGATGCTTGTTTTACAGGCATGAGCATCAAAGAGCTGTGGATTAATGAAGATTTCTACCCAGATTTCAAACAAAGGTCTTGGAGGTCAGGGAAGGAGGTTTTGAGCATCAGTGGTTAATGAAGTGCCGAAATGAAGCCAGTGCAGAAATGAAGCCAAGGGTTCAGTAGAGATGTCAGGAAATTGTATATTCCAGAAAAACTGACCATCTGCTGAGAAAAGCTGCAGGCTGTGAGTGGAGCCAGCCCAAGAGAGTGACCACGTGAGCTTCAGTTGGCAAGGTCATAGGAGTGTGCTGTCCAATTCCTTTGGTGCACAGTTTTATCACTGCATATCCCAGAGGCCAGATACTGAGCTTCAGGACTGAATGTTTGTCCTGCTGGGTTTTGATCCTGCTTTGGCCCAATTTTTTTTTAATGCCACTATTCCTACATCAAAGAATTTAAATTCTTAACATGTGCCATGGTACCTTGGGATTATGTACCATGCTTTTGATGAGTTTACCTTGGGTCTCAGAAGAAATTTACTTAGACTTTTAGAAAATGCTGGAATTGTTGAGGTTTTTAGAGAAAGCGCTACTGCATTTGTACTTGTACCAGGATACTTACTGTTAGAATGTATTTGCTCTTGTGTTTATTTGGACATTACACATGGCTCACAGAGAGGCATTGGGTGTGAAATTGACAAACCTTGGGATGTGGGTGCTGGGACTGTCACCTTGACTAGCTTCAGTGTCTGCCAGGAAGATTGGTGGAGCACACTAGTGAATGTGCATGTGTGGGACAGGAATGTTTGGCCTTGGTGTCTGTATCTAGTCTCTCACCTCTTCTTCCCTGGAGCTGTTCTCCTGCTTTGTTCCCTCACCACTATGAACTAAGCAGCTCTGTCTACCATGCCTTCGTGTGATGACATTTCTGCCTTACTGTCAGCTGATCATAGATTGAATCCCATCAAATTTTTGGCCAAATCAAATCTTTTCTCTAAATTGTGGGTGTTCAGACATTTAATAATCAAGATCCCAGAAATTCAACACAAGAACAGAATATTAAAAGCTGTTAGAGAAAAGAAACAGATCACCTACAAAGGAAAACCCATCAGAATCACAGCAGACTTCTCAACACAAACCATCAAGTCAAGAAGAGGCTGGAGTGAAGTAATGCAAGTCCTGAAAGAAAACAACTTCCAACCCAGACTGATGTACCCTGCAAAACTTTCCTTCAAAATTAATGGA
>RJWT010032731.1:0-14059 GCA_004365215.1 Cuniculus paca | reverse complement strand
CTGTTTCTGTCTTTAACAGTGTCCTGTAGTATGAGATGACATTGCTATCAAGCATGTGAATGCAGTCAGCGACTTTTTCTCTGTCTGGGTGGGTCTACTCTACAAATGTTTGCAGCTCTATCCCTTTTTTCCGGATTTCCTTTATTTCAGAAGAACTGTGCTGCACTGATGGTTGATTTCCGCCGCCTCCTCCTCCTCCGAAAGCTCCTGAGCTGCCGGTCCCTGTGGCTCAGCCAGAGGTTGCTGAAGCTCCTCTGCAGACCGCTCCTCTGCAGAGTGCTCCCCCAGTTCCTCGGCGTCGCCACTGTCCACCTGCAGGGCTGTGGACGCTGCTGTGGTGACAGTGTCATCAACCGCAGGGTCCGTGGAAGGCTCAGGCTCCTGTACACAGCCTTCGGAGTCTTCTGTACACTGTTAGGCACACTTTCTTCTGGGCAGATCTCAGTGTCCGTAGAGAGACACTTGCCCAGGGTTCGTCAGGCAGCAAAGCTGTGCGGCCCCTTCCAGGCCTCCGTAAGGGCTAAGTCTTGCCTGAGGCCACCTGGAAGCACCTCAGGAGCACCCCTTCCTGCACAGCTTCTTACAGTTGTAACCTGCTGGTTTCTAGGCTGCAGGAGAGGAGTCGGGTTAGCGGGGAGAACTGCACTGAGAGCCGTGGGAATTCTTCCGCCAGTTCTTCCGAATCTCACGGGTGAACAGGGGCATTGTCCATGACGAGGACAGCCTTGCGCCTTTATCCTCTAGATAGTTCTTAACAGTTGAAAGCCTCCCTGATCCACTCAAGGACAAGTACTCATTACCCAGGCTTTTGTGTTAGATCTTCACATGCCCCTAGCCTATTCTTCATGACTGTGTTTTCTGAACACGCTAGGGGTCTCAGTGATAAACCAAGAGAGGATTTATCTTGAGCTCTCCACTCACATTGGCACATAGCAATAAGGCTAGCCTATCCTTCATAGGCTGGTGGCCTGGTGTTTTTTCTCTCCCTGGGTAATGTATGTTCTCCTGGGCATTTTCTTCCAGGAAAAGCCAGTTTCATCATAGTTGAAAACTCGATAAGAGCAAAAGCCATTTCTCTGTGTCATTGTTTGAAAGAGGTACATGTAATTTTCAGCAGCCCTTTTATCAGCACTGGCTGTTTCACCATGCCTAATTACACTATGAACCCCAGTTCTCCCTTTAAAATTGTGAAGCTACCCCTTACTGGCACAGAATGTTTTACCATTATCACACATTGATGACTGGAATATCCTTTATAAGATCTGCACTTACAGCTCAATCTTTTTCACCAATTATAGAATCTGACTATGACCTGCTCTGCCTTTTTGTTTATCGACACTCGTCTAACTTTTTTACTCATCTAACACTGCTGATCATGACTTACTAAATTGAATAACACCTTTAGCAACACCAGCTTCCTTATACAAATCTTTTCTCTGTAAGATTGTTGAGATAGTGGATTTTGACATGCTGTACATATTAGTGAGATCGGTCACAGGAACACCACTCTCCTATTTCTCCAGTTTCCTTCTTTTGATTGTGATTGTTTTTCTACCCTCCTTCCTTCCTTAGCTTGTGTTCTAGCTTTCTTGGGGGCCATCTCGATAGCAGTAATTGCTGCGGTTATATAAAGCACTGGTGGAAATCACATCCACACACACGAACATGTGGGCTCATATCTGCTTTTCTGGCATTGCCAGTCTTTGTCTATAGCTGCACAAGCAGCTGGCATTCGGGGTAACTCAAGACTTCAGTCGTCAGTTAAACCTTAAGTTGCTGCCATAACCCAAGTTGTTTGTGTGTTAGGCCCATCATAATTCAAGGGTCCACTAGTTTTAATTCTTTTCCTTCTATTTGCAGCTTGTTGGACAATAACTCACTAAGCCTTCCTCTGTACCCGAGTCCCCTTGTTCCATTCTTTCAGAGTGATTAGAAGAAGATTCTGTAATGCAGTCAGCGTCCGTCTGTATTATAATAACATACACATATGCATGGGGGGTTGCTGATGTTGCCGTCTTTGTCTCTAGCCAGCGCTCCTTGGGACAGGAAGAGAAGCTCAGGAATTTCCTGGATTCCAGGCGAGGAAGAAAAGTGCTTTTCCTGATCTGGGACTGAGAAACAGCCTTGAGGCTAATGATAGGAAGCGCTCTTCAGGAATTTTTGGGCTGACGTTTCCGTTACTGTTGTAGATTTGGAATTTGAATCAAATGTTTAGCTTTGTGTAAATCTCAAGCTTTGGGCATCTAAAAATGTAAAGCTCTTGCCTTTCTCATTTCCAGAAATGACGGCTCCCTTCCTCTAGCTACGCAGGCCTCAAACTTGGCGACATCCTTGACAGGAACTGCTGCTTCTCTTACATCAGCAAATCCTGTCATTCCGTGTTTGCAGCTGCTTTTCCTTACTGCCCTGCTGTTCCGTGACCCACGCCGGCCATGCCTCGCTGCCGTTCTGTCACAGTAGCTTTCTCGTTGGCCCCTTAAAACAGACCAGCCCCTCAGTTCACCATCCTCCCATGAAGTTCTGTGCTGTTTGTATGTCCTTAAAGAGTGGTAGAACTGGAAAAGCGTGCTTCGTGTGCCCTCCAAGGGAGGAGCACGTGGCAATATCTGTGGCTGTCAAAGCCTCGGCACAAGGTTGAGCGGAACTTTCACTGTGAGGATCAGGCGGACGGCACCTGAACCTTCACGTCCACGACGGTAGGGCAGGCTCCTCATAGTTTGATGCAGGAGAAGACTGCACGTGAGGGACTGCTGCCTTCAGAAACCAGCTTCCGTTTAACCAAGGCTTTAAATCAGATTCCGCGTTTACATGGGGAATGGAGGATAGAGGAAGAAGGTACAGCATCTAGAGGAAAAGTAACAGCCAGACCCAGAAAACAGGATGAAGAACATAATTTCTGTGACATCCGATGGTGTGGAAACAGGCAGTGGTGCAGGGGGACCAAGCGACCACAGAGGTCTGAAAAGTTGGCAAGCGCAGCGCCTGCCGTGCGTGGTCTAGCTCGAGTCGAGCCCACCTACAGAAGATAGTTGGGGAAGTCGCAGGCTGAGTAGGGCTGCACATTAGTTGACTTTTAAGGAATTCTTTTTAATCTTGCTAGGTGCAGTAACACAGTAGGTAGGTTTTTAAGGTTCTTAGTGATCAGAGATGCAAATCGAGATAAGGGTAAGAGAACATGCCTGCCCCCGCCCCAGGAGCTCCACCAAATAGGAGAGTGGTCCGAGCGCAACACGGAAAATGTGACTTTTTAAGCTGGGTGAGGTGCGGGACGTGGTCTGTGATACTTTTCTCTTTGTCTTTGTGCATATTTGAAAGTTTCGTGATGGAAATTTTTTTTTAAAGTTAATGTCAAAAAACAGACTCTTCCATCTGAGTTCTCTGATGGTGCAGCTGGAGCTGCTGAGGGGCCCGAGGCCTGGCCGGACTGCTTCTCCCTGTTCCCCTCCTTCTGTTCCAGCCTTTCTGATGCCTTGGCCTCCTGCCCCAGGCACCAAGCACCGTTTTGCTGCAGGGCCTCTGCGTTTGCTTTTCCTTGATTTACAGTTCTTTTCTTCCAAGTATCTGGCAGATTGCCTTGGGGTCTTAGTACTATTACACAGTCTCTCTCTTTTTTTGGAGTTTCTGAGATGGGCTCACAGCGAAGCCCAGACTGGCCTTGAACTCAGCCCCCAGCCTGGGAATGCTGGGCTTACAGGTGGGTGTGCACCTGCGCCCGGCTCCAGTTGTCCTGCTCAGAAAGGCCCGCCCCTGCGGCCTGCGTCCTCAGGCAGTGGCCGCTGTGCTGGTTCTGCCCGCAGATGCCTCCTTTGCGCTCTTAGAGCCCTCGGTCACTCCCTGAGAGTCTGAGGCTGCGTTTCCTGCCCGTCCACTTCACTCTCCCAGCTGCCACCCTTCCCCTCCCTTCCATCCCTTCCCCTCGGAGCAGTCAGGAGAGGCCCGCAGTAAACAGCGGCAGTGTGACTGACCGGCCTCATGGTCACTTCATCTCTGCCGTCTGCTGTGATCCTTTCGGACAGTGGGCTTGCTGGTCACTTCACATGTGTATCGCGTAGAGGGTATAGGAACACGTGAAAGTTAGGGTTTTCATATGGCTGAAAGTTGGCAAGATAGCCATGACCAAATCTAATGTGCGCTGTACCTGTTTGGGGGTTCTATTCAGGCGCCAGCAATATTTGCCTGAGTAGAAATAAACATCTGTAATTCATATATATCCATAATATCACATTATTTATCCACTTATTTTCAGGTGAATCCGGGTTAAAGCTTTTCTGCTAAAACCCTTGCTCCTGAGTTAGGCCAAATGAGTATTTAACTGCTCAGTGGACTCCTAGCATTCGTGGTAGTAGCGGTCAGCGTGGGCCCTTCGTCTGAGCGGTATTAAAGGGCACGTTCGAGCTGCTTTCCTCGCTTACCCTGCGTTCCTTCCGTGTTCGTCGTTTGCGGCTGTGATCGCTCTTCACACTCGTGCTTGTCTGTCCCGCAGCCCTGCTTTAGGTGAGGGCTGGACCCCGCGAGGGTGCTCGGTTTCCCGGTCGCAAGCGGAGTCCGGACAGGGCAGGGGCGCAGTGGTCCTTGGCGGGACCTCGGCGCTGCCACGTTTCGTGGCTCATCTTCTCCGGTGAGGGGTGTGAGGCGGTGGTCAGGAGCGCAGTGGGCGCGGGGACAGGCCACGGCACGGCTCCTCCGGCTCCTGCTGGGCGCTCGCGTGCGCGCCCGGGTCTCAGCAGAGCCCGGCGCTGCGGGTCGCTCCCTCCCTCTCGGCGCCAGGCCTTGTTTCTGCCCTGGCCTCCGTTATTCACGCACACCATCGGAAGACTGCGGGAGGAGGCGGCGCGCTCAGAGGCAGCCTTCGCCCTCAGGGGAGAGGTGCTGCCCGGAGAACAGCGGTGTCGGGAGCGGGAGCGGGGCCCCAGCCCGGAGGCTCTGGAGCTCGGGCTGCAGTTCCTTGCCGGGCGGCGTGCAGGGTGCGCGTGAGCGCGAGCGGTGAGCCTGCCAGGCTGCAGCCGGGAGCGGTAGGCAACCCCTTGTTTTCCTAGCATTAGCAGTGGACTCCTAACAGTGAAATTATTTTATGAAGTAACAGAAACCCAGATTTAATCACTGATACCTTTCTGCTGAAAAGCAGAAGAGTGTGCAAACGGGAAACCAGCCCTCCGCAGTGTGATCGCTGTGTGTTCACCGCTCCTTACTGCATGGTGTTTGTTCTCTTCTGCCAGCTCCTCGAACTCCTAGGCGTACTGTGAAGCCTTCCGCCCTGCCCTAGCCCCGGCGCCCCGCTTCTTGAAGGGGTGCCTTCCATGCCAGGCACGGAGAGCAGGAGCCCTCAGTGGGCCGCTGGGTCCTCCCTCTTGGTCACCGCGGCGGGCACAGCGGTGCCGCCCGGTCCTGGGCCTCCGTGCCGGGAGAGGAGAGGCAGGCACAGGAGCGGGAGGCGTCGGGCCGCACAGGTCCTGCGCTGAGAGCAGGCGCGGCTGAGTAAGGCTCGGCCGGGTTCGGCCTTGGCTGAAGAATTAGCGCACTTCTTGGTTGACGTGTGTGTGTTGTTTTTCCTCTCGTTTGTGGGTGCGGGAGGAGACAAAGGCTTCCGTAGATGTAGGTGCCCCCTTATCCGGAGTAACTACTCTTCACATCCCGTGTATCTGTTTAGATGTGTTCATGTTTCATGTATGTTTCACAAAATTGAGGGCATACTCTTACAGAATATTTAACACTTTTTAACAAGACAACTTTCTGGATGCAGTGAAAATGAGATCAGTTTTAAAATGTGATTCTGTTATAGGTGGTTATGTAAATTAATTCACTGCAGGTTTAACAAATGTAAGTACCAAGGCATAATGAAGTTTAAAAATCAGGACTGTATTCAGAGGTAGATGTGGCTGTTCCTTTTTGTAAATATAAGGTACTGTATATTGGAGAATTTGAAGTTGTCCTCGAAGAAATATTTTTATGCCATCACATTAGAGCTAGGAGTGACTTTTAAAGTTGCTTCTCCGTTTTTCTCCCCAGATCCAAGTACTTTAGAACATGCTCCAGGGGAGAGCACTTGACTATAGAGGTAAGTAGAGTCATGACTTGGGTGGGTTTAAAAGTAGCCCTGGAAGGCAGAAGGGGCTTCCGTGTGCCCTAACTAAGAGGAAAAGGTTTGGCCGCGCCTGGTGTGGATTCTCTGTTTCAGGCTCGTTGGTTCCGTTGCAGAGCCAGGGTTGGAGAGGCAGGGAGGAGTTTGCAGATTGAGGGCCTGGGCTTGCGAGAGGTCAGGTTGGTCTGGCCCCGCGCGGCTCTGGAGCGGGGCTTGGGTCCTCGGTTACAGCGGCGGCTCCGCGGTTCCTGCAGCACAGCGCTGGAAGCTCCCGCGCCCGGCCCCTCCACCCTGCGCCCAGGGACCGCTGCTGCACTTCGTGCCGCCTCTCTTTCCCGAGCAGATGGTAGTCACGCGTTCTGTGGGCGAGAAATCGGAAGCCTAGACAAGTGGAGATGCTGGGCCACATGCTACAGCCTGTGCACAGCGGAAAATACATTTCAGGCCCACAGCGTCTGGCTGCAAAGCTGACCGCTGCACCTCAGGGCCCTCTGTGTTGAATAACGAAGCGTGTAAACTGGGAGCTCGGTTTTTAAGCAATCGCAAGCCAACACAAAAAAGGAACTGAATCTAATAAGTTTGAACAACTTTGTTACCCCTTAGATTATTGCGTTTTCTAAACTTTTGAATTTATTTAAACAATATTAACAATAAAGCATGTTTTTCTTTCAGCTGGTTATTATTTGTATTTAAAATACAGATATTTTAATAATATAATAGTAATGATTTCCTATTAGATCATTTGACATGATTATTTGTCACATTTTAATGAAATTTTCACATTCCTGTTTCTAGGAAAACATTGTGTTTGGGCATAGTAAATACCATCTAGTGGCCTTTGAGTAAATAATTATATGAATGAATAGATAATGATAAATACTCGGAGAAATTTGGGGGGTATCTTTTTAGTCCTTGTTTCTTAATTTTCCTCTCCATGATATTAATTTGTTCTAAAGTCAAGTGAAGTGGAAAATTCTGGTTCTATGAGTTATACTGCCTGTATGAAGTAGTCAATTGAGTGAAAGTTTCAGTTTGTAATACAGTTTTTGCTTTATGTTGAATAATGCCATAAATACGAATCGTACACACTTGCCTTGGCTATTTTGTAGGACTGTTGAATTTTTCAAACTAGCAGATGTATAAAAGGCACTTAAATACTGTATCTTATGAAAATAAGGTATTGTTTTTAAGGTGAAAAAAGAAACAGTATCTTGTTAGACAAGTGTCCCTCCTGATACTTATTTTCTTGTTCTTTCAGTTTGAGAATCTAGTAGAAAGTGATGAGGTAAGCATTTCCACTGTGATACAAAACTCATGTCTGTTGTACTCATTAATTATCTCATTAATTCTAGCAATTCTTTTTTAAATTTTATTTTAGAATTTTTAAATCTTTTTTGTCCTTCCATATCATTTCCTAATTTATCATTTGTTAATTTTTACTAATTTATATTTGCAAAGATTCCGAATTTTTAACATGTACACTACACAGAAGTTTTAAATCCTTTTATGGAACTCAGGAAACTTACAAAAGGGATACTTGTAACCTCTCTCCCTTAATCAGATAAAATACTCAGCTAGCTGGAGAGGACACTGTCTGCAGCCGTGGTTCACACAGGTTTCGGAGGTGTGGCCTGTGTTTGTCCACTCTGTAGTCCATTCTGGCTTCGTGGTCAGTTTGTGCTGATTTTCTGCAACATACTTCCTCTGAAGCTCAGTCCATTTTAAGATGCATACTAGGAGTAGAAGTGCTCCAAGGTGAGAAGAGGTATACTTGAGAACCCGTGAGGTGTGCCACGCCTTTCTTAGGTGTGCCGCACTTAGGAGAGCGCTGGTTGACCCGCAGATTTCCAGCTGGTGGCCCACATGTGTGCAGATGGCCACCCTGCCTGGGCCCCATCCTCCTGCACAGTGCTTCGGCTCAGAGCACTGCAGCTTTGGCTCTTTTAATTTTCTAAGGAAAGAGGAAAATGCATGAAGACTTTTCTTTAAATGTTAAATTATTCTTTAGCCTGTATTTCCCAGAGTGTGTATGGATATTAGTCCCAGAATATAAGTTAGCATGTTACAGGTTTGGAGAACAATTGTTAAACAAAATGATTTAACTTGTTCAACTCACCATTTCCTAAAGCAATTTGGGCATAAATCCTTTTTAAAAAGCATACATATTTATTATTTGATCAGTCATATCTGGGAAACTCAGCCTTTCATTTTCCCTGTAAAATAACACCCAAAGTTTTATAAAACCGAGTTTCCTTCCCTTCTCAAAGATCACTTTGCTCTCCAGTCTTGCTCTTTTGAGTGCGCAAACACTGGACACACGTTGGTAAGCCTGCTGGCGAGAGCTCTTTCAGCCTCCAAACTAGTTAATTCAGCATCAAAGACTTGCGGCTTCTTGTTTTTCCTAAACTATTTTTTATTTGGTTGGCTAAGGTTCTTTTTTCTCTGTACTTATTTTTACTAACCAGCCTTTTCTTCTCATAGTTCGCTTTTGTGTTTGGGTTAGTCGAATGGCCTTCTTTCCTGAATTAGTTTGGACCATTTAGGGTCTCGCTGCAGCGGGTCGCTTGGTGCTGCGTGTTGGTGCTCACGCGTTCTATCCATATTTAAGTGTGTTCCTGCCTCACGCGTCCTCCGCGGCATTCATGGTGGACTCGGTCACCTGAACGCTGCCGGCGACACCAGCTCCTCCTGGAGAGCTCAGGACCACGCAGCACTCCCTCGGTGAGGCCGTCCCTTCCTGTCCGCATCGAGGCAGACAGGGACGCACCGAGTCAAGCGCGTGCCGGGGCTGTGGATGAGAGCGCACCTGGGCAGAGGACGCTGGTGCCCAGGTGGGGCTGACCGTCCCGCGCCCCCTGGGTGCGCAGTGCAAGGCGACAGGGGCTTCAGGTGGCCAGGGAGGTGTAGGGCGGGTGCTTTGGGGCTCAGTGTGCCTAAGAGACTGGAGCAGAGAGCGCAGGGAGGGTGTGCCGCCCAGTGCCTCCTGAGCCTGGCGCTCTGGTGGGAAGCGCATTCGTCAGGACAAATAAGAATCTACCAGGGGGCTGCTCCATAACTCAGCTACGTAGTAAACTGAACTTTGACACTAAAAAATAGCACAATTTTAAGGTGTTTTTTTTTTTAATTTCGAACACTTTTAATAATGACAAAAATAGGTCTGTAGAAATTTTTTTGTTGTTTAAATGGAAATTTTATTGTTTGCCTGAAGAATTCAGCTAGTGAAATTTGTTTTCATTCATTTTTGTGCAGGGGGAGAGCCCAGGAAGCAGTCATAGGTAAGGCTTAAAAAAACTTGTATGTGAACTATGAGTATTCTGAGAATTCAAATTTTATCATTTGCTTTTCTGAGTTTTTCAACTTTGTCCCCTCTTCCTTCCTTACAACATTCTAAAACGTGTCCTCAAGTTTTTTGTCAGCTAAAACCTTGGTAGTGTAAGTAGCCCTCTAACAGGCAAGTAAGACTGCACACACTACTTGTAGACGACACATCAGTCTTTAAATCAAGAGAGACTGTTTTCCTGTACTGTTTCGTGTCTGAATTCAGTCCCTTAGGGTTTCAGCTTCGCACACGCTTCTTAAGCGGCTATCATGTGCCAGGCATTGTGCCGGACCCCGGGACTTAAATATCAGACATGTTTAAATGTTTCTGCAGCAGAAGATGTCCTGGAAATAGAGCCCAGCGGTGCTGTTTCAGTGTGAGGTGGTCAGGTCAATTAAAAAGCATTTATGGAATCCCCTGGGAGACCCTGGAAGAGAAGCCCCTTGCCCGGAATGTACGGGGAGCGGGGTGCAAGGGGACACTTCTTAGCAGGTGCTGCTTGTGTTGATGGGAGGCTGGCAGAGGCGAGCTTTCCCTCAGAGACAGCGCACACAGAAGGGGGAAGGGGTGGGTGCTGCAGGGCACAAAGGTGCCAACATAGGCGGCATAGGACGTGCTCGGGACTGACTTCGTGCTGGGCCTGAGGGCCATGCTGCTGGGCATTCTCTGGCACCTGCAGCAGAAAGGTCATCGTGGGAGTGGTCCAGGGTCGGAGTATTGGGAAGAACATGGCCACTGACGGGTGCTGGACGGGCGTGTGCCTGTGACAAGTGTGGGTTCTATGAAGCCAGGAGAGTGACCTCCTGGGTGGCCAGGGAGGAAAGGGCAAGCCAGGGGCCAGGAGGCCAGCGCTGCTGGGCAGGGTGAGCAGGAGGCAGCGCAGGCTCCGGCAGTGAGGCGCTGAGATCGCGGTGTCCTGAAGCCTCTCTCGGATGGGGCTCTGGGCTGTGACCCGGAGGTCAGCTGGCGGGCGTGCAGCCTGCAGAAATGGAAGTGGAATCGCCCTTCTGAAAGACCTTGATCCAGGACTGTGTTTTAAGCGGGAATGTTGTATTACAGTGATACTTTCAGCAGTTACAGATCAAATCACAGAAACACAGTTTTAATAGTAAACTTTGAGAATTTCGCTGGCTTTAGTGTTTTTTCTTCTCTTTCTTTGCCCTCTTTTTTTTTTTTTTAATGTCTCTAGGCCTCTTACTGAGGAAGAAATTATTGACCTACGAGAGAGGCATTATGATTCTATTGCTGAAAAGCAGAAAGATCTTGATAAGAAAATTCACAGAGAGGTAAATAGTCATTTATGCAGCTGAAATATGTGTTATCATACAGCCTGTTCTTTATAAGGGAGAGTGGTCACTAAATAGTACATTGCATGTAGTCATTGGGCCTGTATTCAGATACATACAAATAAAAATGATTTAAAAGTAAAAATTATCCCAGCCCATCATAATTTTTTAGTTTGGCTTAATTTATCAAAGATTTTATATGCCAAAAAATTAACATAGTAAATTCTTTCAAGAATAATTTGTTAATTCATAATTATGGGGTATTAGCAAGAATATCTACCTTTATGTTTAAAATCAACTTTTAAATACTGCTTCACAATGAGTGTTATTTATTGTAACTTTCTGTCTTGGGTTCATTTGTTCTTAGTGGACCAAGTACTTCTAACAACCATAAGTGTTATATTTATTTAACATATTTATGGAAATAGCCTAGCTATAGTTCTTTTCTGTCACAAACTCATTGGGATTAGCTGTGTGCACCATACATTTAAAAAGAATTATTTTAGTACCAGTTGGTGATTTCAAATGTACGAACTTAAAACCACACAGTAGGTACTAAAAATTATTCTAAAACAAATGTCAGAATTTGATTTTTAAGTTAAATGTGACATGCAGTAACTGTCACTGAAGCACCATGTTATGAATAGCAAGGATTTAAAGTGGAGCGTAACCGGTGAGCAGTCTCGTAAGGACGGGAGGGAGACGTGCGTTAGTGTCAGTTAGAGTAGAGGCACAGGCCTCCTGAACGCTGGCTTCACTGGGCAGACAGTGGTGCGCTGGCCTTAGTTTTAAAGGACTTCACTGAGCAGGGCCAGCACCGTTCACCTGACCAGGGTAGTGGGTGCTGGGATGGTTGTCGAAAATGAGCATCATTGCAAATTCCAGAGAAAGAAACAGAATGTGTTTTAAACCTTAGATGCTGCTGTTTCCGAACTCAGTTCTCTTACTGTCTTTATCATCTGGGCCGATTTAGAAAAGGAGCAATTGAGACAAACACAGAAACATCACTTCTGATATGCTTTGAGGCCATCAGTTATTTTCTAATGATTTGTCTTTTGTTTTGATAATGGAGACGTTTTCTGTGGAGAGCAGCTAGACAGGTTCTGGTTTCTGTTAATCCTTATTGTTTTGTTCATGCACAGTTAGCCTTACAAGAGGAGCAGTTAAGACTAGAAGAAGAAGCTTCATACGCTGCACAGCGTGAAGCAGCCAGGGCAGCCAAGCAGCGAAAGCTGGCGGAGGTGAGGGGAGACCCCAGCACACCTGCTGCTTTTCTCCTTACCTTCTTGGACAGATCCCACTGGGCACTTTTCCCAGGGTCAGGGGCTGCTCGCTTAGCACTAACCGTATCTGTGCATTTATTCTTCAGCATTTTAAAGGCCAACTAATGGATCTTTAACCACTGGAAATAACATTAAAACACATGCTTGATACAGAATGTCATTTAGCTTTAAAACAGAAGCTATACCTGTTTATCCTCACGGTGAATTTTAGTGCTGTAAAATTCAGTATTCTTTTGGAAAAATAAATACACTTGTAGAGGAAAAAATATTTCAAAACTAGCCTTGAAATATACTTCCCAAAGTATTGTACCATATTTTTCAGGGTTTTTCAAAGCAATTCCTTTACTTGGTAGAATTTCTTGTAATCGGATCCACGGTTCACATGTGCCCTGCAGGGGCGTTTGATTCCTCGTCTCTACTGCTCTTGTGTCTTGAGAGACCAGCGTTTGGGTCTCGAGAGACCGGCATGTCGTCGAGGAAGGAAGCAGGCTCCCCTATCTCCCCATGCTGCGGGAAGCTGGCACTGGCACAGCCCTCGCCGAGCCCTGCCCGAGCACGAGCACGAGCACGGGGCTGCTCTGCGAAGTTTATCCGTGTGCATCCCTCACAGCAGCCTCAGGAGTTCTCTCCGCGCTGCAGACGGGGCCTCAGGGACAGACGGGCGCGGCCTGGAGACCCTGCCGCCAGTGCACAGCGGCGCGGAGCTCGGCAGCGCCACCTGCCGTGCAGTGCGGTCCTGCGGGCTTCGCCTGTGCGGACTCACGATGACGCTGCCGCCGGACTGGGGCAGGGGCCACGCACACCGAGACAGGAGCGGGAGAGCCACAGCTGTCATGAGCTTGTTGTTACGTGAACTTGTGCTTTCTGTTTTTACTCCCCTTGTGTGCATACGTGTGTGGTGGCAGGGTATGCGGCACATACATTATGTAGAGCCATATTTATTTTTAGTATGTTCTAGATAGTGAGAAAGTTTAAAGATTACCTCTGCCTTCTACGAAGCAGCAGTGGTTTTGCGAGGGGTTTCCGGTTATAACAGAGGCAGTATTTCTACTATAGTAAATTCTCTACTGCTGCCTTGTAGAGACGGGAGTATCTCCTACGCAGCGTCTATTAGGACAGGTTCCTGAGTTTTCTGAGTTCTCACTTTCTCACTAAACATTTGCCCAAGGAGCACACAATCTACACAGCATGCACTCACACACGTACTTGCACCATCCCAGCTCGCTTGTTTTTCCATCTGAAGCCTGAATTCGCAGCCACCTGTGAGTTCCAGGAGAGGCGACAGAGGTAAACCGTGTCTGGGAAATAGGGCTCGAGACCGGTACTGTGAGTCCTCGCTCTGTGGGCGGCTCGGAGACCAGATCCATCTTCAGGACCGAGCCTGTGGTTGATTGCCACTTACTTCACACTGACTAGAACTGAGTTACTATTTTACCTGTCCCTTTCCTACCCCTCACCCTTCCCCCACTAGAAGTGCGTAGGTATGCTAAGAATGCTGTGGACACCAGTTCACCCGTTCTTATCTGTTCGAAAGTTAATTTTTTAAAACCCTGTGAATAGCCTAAGCACTTTGGACTTAAACACTGATAAATTAACAAAAATTCTGTCCAACAAAATAACTTTTTGTCTTTAGAAACTAGAAAACAAAACAAAACAAACAAAAAAAAACTTAAGGGCTGGGGATCTAGCTCAGCAGCCTAAGCACTTGCCTGTCAAGCACAAGGTTGTGAGTTCAACCCCCGGGGCCGCAAAAAAAAAAAAAAAAAAACTTTTAAACCTTGCGTGAGAGGTTCTAGAAAATACAACTTTGCAACAGAGTGACTTTTATCTTACTCTGTTTCCAAAGGGAGAAAGACAGAGAGTTGCGCAGCAGTACCCTTCCTCCAGCAGTGGTGACTATCAAAGGTAAATAATGAATCAGTTCCTCTTCCCTCATGTACCTCAGGATGTTAAAACTCTGTTCATGTTTACGTGGTCCCTAAAAGTCACTTCTTCCCCAAGGCGGGAGGTGTGGCTCCATGTGGAGGTGTGCTAGCATGCACGAGCCCTGGGCTCAATCCCCAGCACAAAACCAACCAAAACGAGACACTGT